>VZTG01008675.1:2130043-2163492 GCA_013397845.1 Melanocharis versteri | reverse complement strand
CCCGCCCCTCGCCCGAGGCTGCGGAGGGAAGGGGCTCCCCGCCGTAGTTAACCACCGCTAGGCTAATACAGAGGGACTACCAGGACACGGCCAATGCCCTACAGCGCTCCTTTGCCTTCCTCAGGGTGTGCCCGCAGTATTCAGTTGAAACCTATTTCCTCAGCCTGCCTCCTTAGGCAACAGCAGCAAAGAGCCCTCTTCTGCGTGTTTTTGATTCAAGCCCGGTAAAACCGGTGCTAGTTTTCAGCGGCACCCTGATATTTAAGCCATCATCGCTCCATTAAACAAAGGAAAGAGCCTGAAAAAACCTGGTACAAGAACTTGATCCCTATGCTGGGCAGAAGCGGCTTCAACTGTATATATAAAATAAATCTTTACTTTCTGCAGCAGTTTGAGTAATGTCTACAGAAAGCAAGAATCCGTACCACTTCCCTAAGGAAACAGTACAACCTCAGTACATGGAAATTGCAAAAGCAGACTAGGGGAAAAAAAACACGAACAAAACCAAACTGGCAAACAGCTAGGAGCGTTTTCATTATTCTGCTTTGTTGCCACACATTTGCTCATTGTTTGGATTCTCCCCCAACGCTAGCTTTTGAATAAATTTGAGTAGAAAAGTAAAGTGACCTAAGGTTAATATGAAACTATTTAATTTTTAATCTTTTGATGTATTAGATGTAAATCAAAATCCCACATAGCTGAATTTGGCTGACAAAGCCAATGTAAACTGAATGCTAGAAGTTTCATACTATGTCTAAGTGCACTGTTTTTAAACATACATTTATCATGGCCATAGAAAAACCCTCCTCACATCAATCTTGGCAGCTAGGAAGCAGATCATGCTGCAGCATGTGCTGTGTTCTAACAGATTAGAGAAAAAAGATCAACAATAATGATAGCTTCAATAGAGTTTATCTCTGATAACATTTTAAAAAGGATTTTCTCTTATAATCGTTTCCTCTTGAAGTTCAAAGTTAATTCTGATAAATTGTTGAGGGGTAAACAATTTAAGGCAATAAAAGCATTAAAATTTAGCTGGTTTACCCTTTCTGAGGTTACTGGAAAACACTCGGTAACAAAGGCAACTTGACTAGCCATAAATTAAATGAAAAAGGAAATTAATATCCTAAAACATTGATTTATATAAAGAACAGTCCCTTCTCCTTAGAGCTGAATAGATACACTGTAAGATACAGGTCATTCTCACAACCATCTTATGCCTATTTTAACAGAGGCATATGCTAATTTTCAAAAGATCTGAACACCATTCACAATTGCCTCCGCCAGCAGTTCACTGCCATTTGAACCTAATTTTGTCCGCACAAATATCTGCATCTCCAGGTGCTGGTGCATATACAAGGTGTCTCAAAAACCACATGAGCAACATAAGACAATTCCTGCCTTTTCACCTGTGTTTTGCACCTATTTCTTTGCTCCTGATGAGGTCTCTGCTCATGTGACACACAATTTTGAAACTCTCCTACTAAAGCAAACCGGTTAAAATGCATTCACCTATACAGATCAGCTTAATAAAATACTGAGTTTATGTAAGGCATAGGGCACTAGACTAAACCTACAGAAGTCCAGTTTCTAACAATTCAGCTGTTTTGATTGCTGCTCCACTGCTATAAGCAAACAGCTATTTGATTCCAGGTAAATGCACTAACCAGTAGTGTGGAAACTTGCATTAGATTTGAGAGTGCCACATGTTACACTGTAACAGCATTCAAAAAACTCTTCCCCCACCCTGCAATACTGCACTGTAACACTTAAGGACATTAACACACAACCTGTATCTGTGTAATTTAATGTGAGCTTTTTCGCTTGTTCTCAGTACTGACAGTAAACTGCAATTAATCAAATGAAAAAAGGGAGACTAGTGTGGAAGGCCAAATATTTTCATCAAATATACAGCAGAAAGAGACTAAATTAATTTCACTTTGCTCTTTCATGGCAAAGCATTGAATGTCAGATTTTTAACCCAACTCCAAACACTGACGGACATACTCTTCTAACATACAGACTCACGGCACTGTTTATTCCTGGTGAAATTCACCTAAGCATGTGGTCAGAAGCAAACATGCAAAACATCCATTTAAATTTGTACTCTATAAGCCAACAAATATTAACAGCCATTTAAAATACACTGTTTGACCAAAAATACCAGATCAGTCAAAAGCTACAAGACTAGTGTAAGACAAAATACTGACAGTCCCACGATAAAAGAACAAAATATTGTGCAGAATTTGCCAGTAAAGGATAACAAATTTCATTTTTCTAGAAGCAAGTCAAAACTGAACTTCTGTAAATGTTTCTTACACTACTATTTTGAAAAACCACATTCAACAGTTAGACCCTCTACAATATCCCACTGAGATTTTACCTTACTTTTCTTGAAATATATATTTGAACCACTGTATTTATATTAAATGCTTCACATCTGCTACCGTTATTGAAGTTTCACTAAATACTAGCCAGGTTCTGCAGCCATTCCTCCAGAAATAGCTGATGTGAAGATGCCTCCTACTGTCAAACCTGAAATACTACAGTCTGAAAATGTGACTTTGGGAGCAGACTTTTTTCCTTTTGGGAACTCCATCTCACAGATACCTGTATAAACCCCTCAGTAAACCAAGCATAAACGAAAAATTTACCATAACTAACAACCACACTGCCCCAGACCTTAGCATTCCGTAAAACCCATGGCAGTACCAAATAAAGAAACTGTGGGCAATTCACCAGCTATTGGCACAGCAGCTTCTCCAGCCCAGCTTTTTCATAGTCCTTTGCACTTCCAAGGTAGTTGTTTTCCAAAAATATTCCAACTTAAGCATACATGTTGTATAGAAAAATTAGGCTGTAAAGGAGCTTTTAAGCTTCTCAGATTTGACCACTACAGTAAAACATGCTATGAGTTCAGAACAGTTTCTCCAGGGCAAACATAAATCTGAGCGATTACTTGCCAACACCTGAGCATACTGAAGCAAAGCTCGTAACAGCAAATTCAGGACTCAAGCCCATCCTGCAGCTGCAGAGCCAACTTGTGCTGTCAATTCACAGGCTTTTGTCAGACACCTGCGAACACAAGAGCCCTTCTGCCACAGACCCTCGAGCCTTGTGTGCCCATCCCTGGTATACACCAGGCAGAGGCAAATATGGAATAGCTTATCTGTGCTTGGTGTACCCTGTCTGGTCTGCTTTACTCAATCTGATTTTCCTACAAAAACTGAGACACAGGCCACACGTGGAAGACTACCAGGCCTGAGCAAAGGTCTGACATGAGGATTTAAAGAGCAATGAGACAAATGCCATGTGGACAAACTTCAACCTCCTCTTGCTAGTGTATAGAAGTAAGACTTTACTATTTTCAGTAGAGAATTTATTTTCAATTTAGCAAGCATTAGCAATTAGAAGTCGATTATTTCAACATCCTCTTGAAATCTTGTGGGGAACCTCAAACAGGTTACTGAGAAGCTATTAAGAAATGAAAATGGAGATGTGGTTGCAACAACTTCTCTGACCTGCCAAAGTCTTGGAGAAGACCACATCTGTACAGAAAAAGGAGAAAGTGCTGTAGAGCTGAGTCTACCTACTCCAATATCCATGCAGCTCTAGTCCCAACCTCGCAGACCATCAAGGCTGTTCCTGCCTTCATTATCAGGCTGTCCCTTTTGTACTGAGGGGTGTAGCATTTTGCTTTCTTAAGCTGCTGAGTGCCACAGCACAATCCTCTGCCCAACAGAAGGCATTTGATAAACAACTGCTGCATAGACACCTTTGGAAATAGGAAACCTTTAGCAGAAAGGCTAATCATTCATCTGTACGTAAGTTTCCTAACAATTTCTGGATCAGGTTGACAACAATGGGTCCCAAAACACAGGGAAAGTTTGAGTGCCAGCTTGAAGACAAAGACGAACACATTCATTTTCTGCATTTTTCTATATTCTGCTGGCTTTTTTCACTTAAAAAGCAAAACACGCTAGAATTACAGTATCTGCTGTTATTTTCAGAAACATCAATTTCAAGAACCCAGAACACAATCTAAGCTTATGAAGCTAGGAGACACTGGTAAGCAGTACTGCTATGCCCAGTTTTCAAATAATCCAAGGTGTAACACTTCTAACTGCACCTGACATCACACTTCCCCAAAAGTAAAACTGCAGAATGCTAAGCTTAAATCTCAGCTCCTTTACTTCAGGATGCTGTTAATTCTTTTTTTTTTTTTAACATGAACAAAATTATATCAGACAGGCAAACTCTTCAGTGCTAATCTAATCTAGATTGCTAAAAACAATTATGAAAGAATTGCAAAGAAGCCTCCCTCTCCATCAAGCATAAGCTCCAAGCACCCCTTACCTGTCATCCAAAGTCTCACTTAATTCTCCTCTTTCTTCACCAACTTCCCATTTTCCCGCCCCCCCAAATAATTCTCCCTTCAATACAGCAACCAAAACTGGAGAGAAGACACCATTTTCACAGGTGTTAAATTATGGTGCATTTCTGCAACTGCTCCCAAAGACATTCTATTTCAGTGACATATTTTTCTAGCCTGAACCTGTTAAACTTACTCTCCTCAAATACTAAATGAGGAGATTCTCTACACCTGGTATAAATGAAAACTGAAAAGAATGAGCCAAAACACTCCAATCAACGTTGAAAGTTTAATGTTCCTGCTACATACTGCCTTTCAGAACTGCTAAACAAGAGTGTCATTGATAACAAAACTACAGTAAGCACCAGAACAGTTTTAGTTTAACCAATGCCATAAGAACTGGCACCTCATTTATATTCTTCTTCTTTTTGCTGCAGTCTGGAGAGCACAAGAACTGCTGATTTAGAACTTGCATGTCAATCTGGAGAGAAGCTTACCAAAGTCTGTCAATAGGACGTATTCATGACCCTGGATCTTGCAGGCTGCAGGTGTGCTTTGACATCTAACAACTCTCCTTTTCAAATATTGCATCCCATTGTATGTTATGAAGGTGTTAAATGAGAAAGTAATCAAAGAGCAAGCCAGATTTGTTAAGTAGCAAATTTTGAAACTTACAACTTTTAACAATTAATTTCCTTTTAAAAATACAGTTACCAGATGGTGTTAGCAAAAATGGGCTAGATCTAAGCAAGGACTTCAGAGACTTCCCATGTCCAGAAGTATGAACCCCAAAGCCCCATCTTAATGACTTCTCAAGCTCAGGACATACCATCACAGTTTGGTCTCTACATGTCCTCAAGTTTAAACTTAACCCTGGGAAATGTTTAGAGAAGAGACCATGTGAAACCCAAACACCTGGCAGGGTCAGTGCCTCAAAGGATAAGCATATTCTGATCCCACAAAAACACAACCACATCTACTTTAACACATAGCTACTGACAGTGGTTGTTAACCTTTTGTAACTGCTTTTTCTATGCTATGATCCGTTTTACCTAAAAAACACACAAGATCACAGCTTCAATGGTCCTGCTTTACATACAGCTGTAGATAACAAGCTCTTTCTCCCAAATCTATGGATACGTGGAGAGGAGACAGATGAAGCCTGACAGGGATTATGAAATTAAGCAGTGTGGTATTTAAGCCTTGAAGGAATTGAAAAGAAAAAATCAGTAACAAAACCAAAACAGTTTAGTCAGAGGACACTAGACCCACATCTTCTTGAGGGGGGCTGAGGATTTAGAAGGGCACTTGGGATAAGCTTCATTCTGTATTACTTACCCTCTAAGCAAGAGACTAGAGAAGACAAGACTATGCTAGAGAAACTCTTCCACCAGCCATATCCTCATGTGGTCGTTCCCTCCTGCTTGCCCTGCTCTTTTCAAACCTTTATGGCTAAGTGTGTAAGTGGCACAAAAAAAGTAGCTACTGCAGAAATAGATCCATGGCTAGCTGGACATTTCTTTCCAACACTACAAGGACCCTTCCATCCCTGAAAAAGCTATCTACTTGCTTAGAAGATCAGAACTCATATAGTTGTATGAAGGACAAGACAGGACAGAGTACAGTAGCACGCTACTGACTAGAAAACTCCGATAGAATACATCAGCTCATAGCCTCTTTCAGCTCAGTATGTTTAAATCCACATCTCATCGAGCACCTCCACTGCAAAGGCTAGAGGCAAGGTCAGAACGAGATGAGAAAGATCTTCTAGTCCATGTGTTTCAACTGACAAAAATATCCAATATGGACAAAGTATGAATCTGAATGTGCAAACACAAGCACAGTGAACAGAACATTAGGTGAAGAAAGCAGAATTTCTTTGGGTTTGTTTCCTCGTAGATGCGTGATACAGCGAGGACAAACTAGAATACAGCCAAGTGTTCCAGCATTCCCTTTGGATGCAGAGCATGTTTTGTTCGGGACCACCTAGCTCCATCTACAGAGACTGAAAATCCAAGGCACTTTGCTCCAGATTTCATACTAATAGGCAATGCCTTAGAGTCAGGCACAGCAAAACCGAAGTCCTTTATCAGATCTAGCCCCACTTCTAAGAACTTGTCTTCTCTAAAATGGCAGTGTGGACCAATCACTGAAACATCGAGCTCAGATTCACAAGTATCACACTGCAAGTGGAAAGTATGGATCAAACTTTCCAAAGTATTGTGTTTGTTTTTCAAATGCTATATAATTTACTTTTCAGTAGTTATCAGCTTTTGTTTCTAGTAAAACATGAACTGCAGCATGTAAGATATGCATTACCAGTTTACACATGCAGATACACACGTAATAAAACAAGACTAGCTTCTGAAAATACTAGGTTTTATTCACACCCCTGTGGTAAACAATAACCTTAATATGATGACTAGGTTTCTTTTGTAGATCACTATGTCACATAAAATACAAAATCCATAGCATAAACAAGCTGACAGTTATGAATGTTTAATGTGGTCTCGTTGGGAAATTAAACAAGTTATACTAGTCTTCTCAAGTAGTCAAATTCAAAATGCATCATCATCTCCTAGTTAGTACAAGTCACTGCCATTTCTATAACAAAGTAATGAAGGCACAGCTAGTGCAAGCAGACTTAAACCCGTTCAGACTACTGGGCTGAAAAAATACTTTGGTTGGTTCTTCAGGAGAGAGTTTTCTCTAAACAAATATTGGTCTCAGTTAACAGTTCTGATCATCTTCACAGCTGCAGTCTAATAGCTACATGACAAAGACTTCACAAGAACCAAACTATGTAGCAATGAATTAACATTCATGCTTTAGGGGATTTACTGCATTCTACATATTGGCAGAAAATTATACTGTTAAAATGCTAGGTAGATTGAACCTACATTTTAAATTGGTTCTTAAGTGTTTGATTTCTTTTTTTAACAAATTGGTTACTTAATTCTACCAAGATACAAAACATAAGGCTGTAAGTAACTAATAGTTGTGTTTAGGCTATTACAGTGCAGGTAATCCTCAAGGCCACAGACACACTGCTTCACTGCTGCTTGCATTCTGCTGGGTTTTGATCCTTCTGTTGAGAAAAAAGGAAATACCAGTTTACACAAATCAGTATTTTAAAAGAACTATCAATATTGCTAAGCATGCTTCCTCAAGCTGCAATATTCAAGTTCTTCCGTTTTTTCTGCTGGACTAATTGTCTAGAATTAGCAACACTACCGTCTTTGGATGCAGCAACATCCACGCTGCATTTATTTTGGCTTTTTTAGCACATCAGGATACAATCCAGAACAAAAATCTGTTCAGAACTAAGTGTGGTGAAGTACTCTAAAAAATACTGTAACTGGAAAAAGGAGAAGAATGATGTGCAGCAACAAACAACCCAGCTCAGAAGAAGCATGCAGACCCTCTTCACAGTTTGAGACGAAAGAAACTTCCTATGAGCAGTAACAAGAGCATGGCCTTTTGCCAGAAGACACTATAGAGCAATGCAATGAAATGCCAAATCACAGTTCTTAATGCTCTGGAAACATCTCTTGCAATAAACTCCAGTTGTTAAAAAATTGTAACATGGAAAATTTCTTCAGTTCTTGAAACAGACAGCCAGTAATAAGTCACAGTGATATGGGAATTTAAGAAAGTGTTTGGAGGGGCAGAGTTCAGCTGCAGGTTTTACTCCACTACCTTCTTTGGTCTGGACAGCTATTCTAGGACCACAGTGCTTTAATAAATTCAGCCAGCTTACAGCCTGAGATCAGCTTACAGCACTATAGTACCACCACTATCTCTAGCCCTTAAGCAGCTCTCTGAAACTGAACACAGTCTTACCCTTTCTCAGTTCTGTTTCACTGAGAAAAGCGATCTGAAATGGTGGAAATAAGTCCAACTTGCAGCTGTTTCATTTCGATTCCAAAACTTTCTTGACTAGGAAGCAATTTGAATACACTATAGCAGATGAAATATCACCAAGAGCGCTGTACATTTTGATTACAAGTTTGTACCAGGTCTTTCTACGTACAATGCTAAGATTATGTAATTTTTTCAATAGTACTTTGATGGTAGCTCAAACCATTCCTACTGCAAAACACTCTTTTGAAATGAAAAGCCCTTTTAACAGCAGGTGTTTCGGAGCACTTCACAGACTTCACGACTGCAACTTTCACCTACCACATGAGATACTTTCAGGTGGCCAGATGTACCTTTCCCTCAGCTATTAAAAAGCTATGAATCGAGTGGCTCACAATCGTTTTGCCAGCCTGATTAGTGATTTTCCCTTCCCAGGGAATAAGAAAGCTCCCAGTTGCTCTTGGCTGTTCACATTTTAGCACTTGGCTGTAGATCGTTCCCGAACCTTGACTTCTGCTACCTCGAAAAATGAAAGACTTGCCATTTACCTAATGTGAAAGAGGCTGTTTTATATTCTACTGGGAAAACCTGTGCCAGAGCCAGCTTGTAGCAAGTTCCAAAAACTGAACCTGGATTACACAGTTCTCTCCATGTCCTTACAATCATTTTGCAATTTTCACCATTAGGCAGCAACTTGCTGCAAGACAAGTTTATAGAAAACCAAGCCGGCCTAACCTCAGTGCTCAAAGCCAAAAGTTACTTTTACGAAATGATTCCTGAAGAAAGAACTTTTACAAAGTTTTTCTACCAATTCTAGTCTGTCAGAACTAGGCCTGAAACAGCCTCAAAACAAAACGTGCTCACCATAGGAACGATTAGTTAATTATTTGAACAAAAATCAAGATTGAACATACATAAAATTTTAAATGCCTGTACGCATACACAAACTTCAAACATTCATTTTAATTCCTTACTTTTGGGTCATATTCAGGATCATTTTCTTCATCTGCTTCTTCTTCCCCCTCCTGAAACAAAACACTTGTTCATATTTCTCTAGCTTATCCACATTCAGCTTCCTGAGCCATTTTCATGAAAATTAAGATTAAATTATACTCAGAAATACATTAATTACCACTTTATGTTATACATATTGTATTTGTTTATCCTCCATAAAGCATATCTTTTGACATCAGTGGCAGCTTAATTTTTAAGATATCTTAGACGTTGTCTTTGGTTTGGGCTTTTTTTTTGTTGCTGTCTTGCTGGTTTTTTGGTTTTTTTTAATTATTCACCTGAGATCCAGAAAACAGTATGTTCTATCTTACTTCAGAAGTAATTCTTAAACTTAGCGTCCAGAGCACTCAAAAACTAAAGGAACTCTTACACCAGATAACAAATGACAACAGGGAAACTAGTTGAATCAAAGCATCTGTCATCTTACCTCATCATCTGCCTCTTCACCTTCTTCATCATACTAGAAGAAAAAATAAATAGTTTAGATAGCATAAATGCAGCCATTTATAGCTCAAGTTGATGTCAGAGACCACTCTGAATTGTGCTCTTAAGAGAATCATAGAATGGTTTGGGTTGGAAGGGCCCTTGAGGGTCATCTAGCTCCAACTGCCCTGCCATGGACAGGGAAGCCTTCTGCTAGACCAGGCTGCTCAGAGTCCCATCCAACCTGGTCTTGAACATCTGCAGGGATGGGATACCCACAGTTTTTCTGGTCAACTTGTTCCAGTGTCTCACAACCCTCACAGTAAAGAATTTCTTCCTAATATCTAATCTAAACCCAGGCTCTTTCAATTTGAATCCAGAAGTTCCGGTGTCTGTCAGGTTTAAAAACGCTTTTTGCATCAGCACAAGCAATGTTCAACTTCCCCTGGCGAGCTCTGGCAGAGCAGACTGTCCCCGTTCCATGCAGCCCGGGAGGAGTTGCTTACACTGCGGTACCACTTGGGGACGGCAGGGGACAGCGGAGCCCAAGGCAACCTGTCCTGTCAGCACCTCCTCCACAGCCCCAGCCAAGCCTTTTCAACAAGGGCCAACAGTTTAGATTCTAAAAATTACTTTTAAGACAGGACATATCTAAGCCATCTTAACAGTCAAATTGTCCTTGTTTGAGTGGAGGCAGAGACAGAAAAATGTTTTACACCTGTATAAAGTTCTGAGGCTTTGTGGTTTTTCAATTTCAAGCTCAGCTTAGCTCTTTTGAAACACTTAAGCTTTTGCAGAACTTGCTTTGATTATTTTGGCATGCTTTGAATGTGCTTATCTAGCTTTTTTTAATAAGACAGTACTTTTGAAAGGATGAGGCCTAAATCTCCTGAAACTTCATAGCCCAATATCACTGTAAGCACAAAGAACAGGCTGAGCAGCTAGATAAAGCATTTAATTTGTTCTCAGGCAGCTCATTACAGTTCTACAAAGTATTGGGTACAACTCTCTAGAAATGCCTTATACACAAAATGGTACTATGACATACTCTAGATGTTCAGCTTCTATCACTGCTTTTGCCACAAAACTCTGAAGTCACTACTTCAAAGATTAATTATTTTCATGCTGCTCTTTCCTGAAGAGTCAAGGAAGCTCTGCTGCAAATAATGTTGGTACACGCCATTCTAAAGATACCAATTGTAAGAAATTACCCAAGGTCTTTAATCAGTATTATTTCAAGGTTTTTAGTGTTCTGAATGAACATTATACTTACGTCATCATCATCATCTTCAATAGCTTCTCCAGTGAAGTACAATACTGACCGGGGGACTATACGTTCACGCAAGAAATGACCTATTTCAAAGTCTGCAGCAAGAATTGCCTCGGAATCATCATCCTGCATAAAACAACATTATTTCCTAAACTATAAGATGGTAACTTACTTTTGACACACACACCCAAGTTACATGGATTTTGATGTGACCAGATTTACACAAATCCCATTACTGATTTTTTTTGTTCCAGGACTTGCTTTACAGAACTGAAACTGAGGAGCAAAGTTTGACACTTTCAACAGCCCACCTACATTATACAGTGAGGAGCTGCTACTTTGGTAAGCCTAATTATATACAATTCTGGAATTTTTTTATTCCAAGTAGAAAGATTATTTAATACCTCCCATAGAGTTTCAGTTGATATGCACAATACCCTCCAAGAACTGAACAATAGCCAGGTGAGCCTATGACATTAAAGACTTTATAACCTACTTCTGATTCCTACAGTGCATCTCCTTCCTGATTCCCATTAGACAAGCCACTGTTGAAGGACCTGAACACCTAAAAATGCTCTCTGATCCAATCTACTCCTCTCATTTTCAAACCAAGCGCTCTGCTGTCTCCCATCTGAGCAATTATCTTCAATTCAAAAGACTTCTTTTTGGGTTGTTTTTCTTTTCTAAACATTATGAACATACAGCTTTTGGTGTCCATGCCCGCTAGTTTTAACAGCATGCTTCCGGAAGCTTTAATTTCATATTTCTCACTCAAACTGCATAATATATTCCCTACTGTTAAGTATTTTTGGTAGTTTTTCTCCTAAAAAAAACATGGCTTATTGCCATAGTGAGCACACAGAAAAGTGGGCTCTTGCAGTCTTCTGTTCTTGTTATATTACTTTCTTCAAGAGCTTGAAAAATTTTTAACAGAATAAAATACAAACTGGATACATTCAGCCATTAGATAAAATCATCCAAAGAATGCCTGAAGGGAGACTTTTACACCACCCATTAAATCGAAGACTAATAATGTACATCACTATATTTCTACAACTGTTAACAATTCCTAAAAAGGTACCTTTCAGGAAGCATAAACTGTTGAAGTTGACTAAACTAAACTCTACCGTCCAACTCAAACACTCCTTCTAAAAAAGAAAACTCAAATACATACTAGTTTTCACAAGTATTCTCAGGTAAAGACAGAAGCAGTTAAAGATGAGGCTGTTTAACAAATTCTAAAATTCCATAAATGCTCCATCATCACTTTTTAAATAAGCCAACTTACCAGGTCTCCATTTTCAGGAACTGTAGAAAAAAGAACAGAAGAAACAAGTGAGTGAGATACATTCTACATCTAAAGTTCATACACATAAATCAGTGTTCAGCTTACCTTCAGGAGGACTGAAGAAGTTGAAGAAAGAGTCATTGGAAACAGTTTTTGTCACCGTCCTAACTGTTCCACGGCCCTTATGTTTCTGCTTCTTCTTAATGGTTTTTAAAGTAACATTCTTTCCTTTTTTCCAGTCTATTTGGCAACTGAAGAGTAAATAAAAAACAAATTACACAAAAAACCCCACAACCAGCTGCAGCTTAATACCATTCACCTTGTTACAAGTATCTACTGAGACTATCACAACTGCAAGAGACACAGGGAAGAGAAATTAAGGTAGTATTTATTCAGTGCTATCTTTTCATTAGTTTATACATTAAGAACAAGAGTAACAGGTTCATTTTGGGATTATTTCCATCCAGAAGTTTTTCCTTCTCCACTCAATCTCTGAAATACTAATTTTCATTAGCTACCAAATACTGCCTATTTTCCTATCAGCAACTAGAATTGCACCATTTTTAGAGCCATCCATCCATTATAAAGTAATGTCATATTTGGGCATGTTAGTAATAAGGCAAAGTTCACCACATCTATCATTATAACCAGTAAGTCCTTGAAACAATGCATCAAGCAGACATGTAGTTTTTGGCTGATTTTGAGTTGTTTGTGAGGGTTTTGTCTTCTGGTCTTTTATTCGTTTGCTTGGGTTTTGTTGTTTTGGGGTTTTTTTAACTATCCTGTTTACAGAGCAAAATCATGCCTACAGGCTTCTCTAACAGTCAAAGCATTCAGGCGACACATAAATGAAAAAGTCACATCAGTGAAACTAACTGCATTTGCAGAAGTTTCTAATTAGATTCTTTTAAAGACTCAAAGAAATGGAGTGAGTTGCCTTGGGACAAGAAGGGGCTGTCTTAGCTAAAAGACAAAACAAGGACTAGGAGTTAATCATTTTTACAGAAGCAGTGGCATCTCACACCAAATTCTGCCAGGATTCATGATTTTCAAAAACAGTCCAGACTGGGGAAGACAAAACAGTTTAATCAAAGCTACCCAAGTGCTTAAAACTATATCTTACAGGACTTCGGAAAGTATGTTAAGTGACTGGGAAATAAAGAGGTACATAAGTCAGTATGAGCAACTGGAGATTAATGTAAGAGTAAAACCAACACTGATTATGCAGTGATAGGCTGCAACTTAGTTGTTAGCATTCAGAAGAGCAATCAGAACACTGGAGACTTGAACACAAAAGCTACTGAATGGGCCCAAGTGTACTCATAAGGATAATTATATACAACACAGTTTTCTCTCATCCCTCTGTCCACAAAAAAGGGGATATGTAGAGAAAAAAATACTTAACTAATTTAAAACAGAAGATTTCACTAAGAAAGGAGTGTAACAGCTTTTTAAAATGAGAAACCTGGAATGATGACTATTCTCAATTTCTCAAATAGACAGACATTCAAAGGCAAACATTCAACAACTATAAAACAAAATGGGCAACTGCAATATAAAAAGTAAATCTGGAATAAACTCCCCAAAATGCTGGGTGTCAGAAATACAAAAAGATTAAAAGAAGTGATCAAACAAATTCTAGCAAAAGCTATTGAGGCCTACTAAAAGACACCACCATCCACCTTTCAATTCACCTTTAGTGCTTGCAGAACAGTATTTCTAAATAAATATTGACTACATTTTTAATTAAATGCCTATATAATATATATGCTTGTAAGTTATTCAATACAAATAATGTGTTTTTCTACATTGTATTGAAGTTACCGATAACAACTAAAAAACTCAAGTCAAACCTAGTTGTTCACAAATTACCAGGGGAAGTATCTCTTCCAGCACCTCCCCAAGATGCTGTAAAACTCTACAGTTGGATAATGCTAAGGAAGAAACTGTTATATCGCCTTAAAGCTATCTATTGGCACTTACCCTGTACAACCCATGATTTCTGGTCCATCAAAGGAAAAGGGATCAGAATCATCTGGCTCTGACCTCATTCTGTACGTCTTTGTCAGCACTTCGTTTGTGAAGTAGTCGTTTGGTTCGAAATGAAATTCTAATGTGAAACTCTTAAAAAGAATTGCAGAGCAGTAACTTTAGTTGTTTACAAATACCTTTAACTTAACACCTAAAATCCAAACCCAAAAAATACACATGCAACAGAATACACCTTTCTCCAATACATCCATAAGTTACTCTAGAATTTGCTACCCAAGTTGTACAATAAATCTTCAAATCTTTTCATTTACTTCATCTTGCACTTACTAGTTATTATACTGCTTGCAGTAATGACAAATCTCCCAGCACACAGCTTTCCTGGTGCTAATGTATGGAGAACTTCCAAATTTAAAAATACTAGAACTTAGAAAACTGTCTATTTCTGCCAGGGAAATATATGAAATTACAGCAGTTACACAAAAAGTACCCAAAGGTATCAAAATGTGATGGTGAAACTTAAGTCATCAGACATTAAGGCCAATCTCGTCAGAAGCTGAAGGTTAAATTTAGTATATATTCATTCACAGGGTGGTGCAAGACTAGCACTAGTCCTTGTACCGCTTTCTCAGAAGGAGCAGCTGTGTATTTTCTCATGATTTCCACAAGACAATTGGCTATCACAGACCATGTTGCTAAAATACAAATAATTCTTAAGATAACACGAGAGTAATCTTGTTTAATAAGTTAAACTAACCATAGGCTGTCCAACTTCTGAAAATTTCACTTTTATATCTTTTAAGTATTTCAGGATAGGTTCATCATGTTCCTGTAGAGAAAAACACAGTGTATTTAATTTTCGCAACATTAAATTATACACAGATTTAAGGCCTTGCAGAGATATGCAGCCACGTTTAGAACAAGTTTTCCTTAGAACAAAAACCTTGTTACAACTCTGAAATAATTCCATGAACACGACCAGCAGATGGCAACAATGGCTGCGTATAGAGTCTCCAATACAGTACACAACCAAAACCCATGCAAACACCACATACAGTTTTTAGTAATGTCTAATATACATTTCACACACACTTCTATAAGCACCCAAAATGTACTAGTACCACAGAATAGGTTCAACAAATTAAACAGTAGGGAGGTATTTCAGTGCCCTGTACTCTCACTCGAGAAGTTACCAGAGATGACATCCAGGTAATGGTTCCATTATTGCTCTCCAACAGACATATTAAGCATCATAGTGCTTCCACTGCTTTCTTAAAGACACTTGGATTAATTACCAATGCAACTTTAAACAAGCCTACACCAGCACCTACCTGAACCATTTCACTGAGCAAGTCCACATTCTTGAATACTGTCAGCCAAAACTCAGGGATTCCTTTAGGGTCTTCTTTTTCTTCATCTTTTTTTTCTTCTTCAAGCTTAGCTTTCTCTTTCATTTCCTCCTTGAAAAAATAAAAATATTAGGTTTCCTTAATTTTAAGAGTGTCCATAAGGTTCATCAGTTCTTTGCTGATACCAGTACGGATTAAGTTTCACGTGGATGCTTTAAGCAACCATTAAGAATTAACACTGTTATTAATAGCAAGTAGTCACTACAAACCTGATTTTTTTTTTAAAACTTCAGTTTACTTAATCTTGTTTCATGCTAAAGCTTGAGATATTGATGAGAACCAATTAGGATACTCACTGAAATTTCTTCGTCAGCATCTGCTTTCCATTCACATTCTTCTTCTGTAGGTTCATAAATGGCATTGATGATTTCACTTCGCTGGAAGATTAAACCAAGAATATTTTCAAATTTCCTAGTCATTGCAAGCAGCAATGCCCTAACCAATAAATTCGTAATCCTAAATTACACAATTAGTAATACATTAACTACTTATCAAAACCTTTTCTTCTGGCCCTAGAAGATAGATTCAGCAGTTAGAAGGTTTTCAACACACTAAAATAAACACCAAAGTCCCAGAAAAGTTAAAGTATCATCTGACATCTGCTCAATTAAAATGAGGCCTGATATATTGAAGTCACTTTGGTAACCACGGAACAGACTTAACCTTTTGCTCTCTTAATCTTAGTTGATACTCACTTGGATGGCAGAATTGTATCAATTGAATTGAAGGAGCACATATGCGACCAAAGTAATTCGGAACATGAGTAAGTTTTCTGGTTTTTGTATTCTCTTGTATTTTAGATGAAGCTTTCAAGTACAAATCAGAGTAGCATTAAAATACCTTGTCAAATAAGGGCTGATAGAGAGCAGCATACTTTCTTTCCAGCTCATGAACTTCCTCATAGAACTTTGCTTCTATCTGTGCGCACTGAACTTGAAGGTTCTTGAGAGCATTCACACGTCTTTTAACAACTTTAGGCAAGCTGAAAAATTCAATGACAGAACTGTTACTTACACTGCATTTTAAGCACATATTGATCCCTTCTTAACCAGACCCCTTGCAAGTTAACCAACTTGTACCACAGCACATTTTACTCTATTTTAAGCTTTAGAAAGCTTAAATCAAAACTACAACCAACTTCACCATCGAGACTGAAATTGTTAGCACAAGCTCTTAAACTGAGGCTCAACTACACTTAGAGCCAGAGTATTCCAAACACCTGGGTAAATCGTGAAACTTGGGCAATAAATCTTCATTCTAAAAACAAGTCCTACATTATCAGCGAGTAACAAAGTTAATTCATAGGATTGAGTAAAACTAAGAAAGGTCTCACCATTAATTTGCTTCCTTTTATGAAAAAGTTCAAGACAGTTGAGTTATTCTTTGTGAAGAAATTCAATCTTCAAAATTTGCTGCTTTGTTTCACTGAGCAAAGCAGCTGGTAGCACTGTCTTCAAACACACTATCTGTCCCAGAGTGAGCCAGAACTGGTTTGCTAAATGAGCCACTGTATTACAAATGTGTAAAAGGAAAGCAACTACTGCATTCCTCATAAATGCAGATCAACTAAGGAAAAATTTGGCAAGAAATTATATCAAGTTTTAATACATGAGAAAACCACATAAGTACTGCTAATAACATTCTTATATCACCTAGCAGTTACACTCTAAGCATAAAATTACTATATTAGAGACACGAGGCCTCCAAGTATCTCTCTATAGTTTAAATAACTGATGTTTCATGACTAAGGCAAAGCTACAAAGAGATTCCAAGGAGCAGGAAAGTATCTTAAGAAGTGTGCCATAGTTTAACTGCAGGGGAAAAGATCAGCAACTGTAAATATCAGCACTCTTTTCTTCATGAAACTTCAAATAAAAACTCTTCAATTCTGAGATGAACTACAGACAGACTGTATTCGTTTTTCTGCTATCTGAGCAGCACATTGGTTTATGGCCACTAATGCCATAGACAATACTATTCAGAAATCAAAAGAACCATTTTAACACTCCGCTCACACTAAACAAATGCTGTACCTTTCTACATATCCTGCAGACGTTCCTACCAGACCATCAAGTCTTTCCTGAAGGGCTGCAAGAATCTGAGGATTTTGCATCATCTGCACAGTCAACTGCCGAGCTAAATTAAAAAAGAAAATTATGTAAGCACAAAGTGCATCTTTTGGACTTACCTTGAAAGAAAGAATTGTGCATAAAAAAAAGAAAACTAGACAAGCAAGACTTACAGATGTGGAAGAACTGCTTAAAACTGTGTCAAGCTTCCCTACTAGCAAAACATGTTTCTGATTTATAAAATCCAATTTCCCTCCAGGATTCCTACAGAATAGTTTCCCCTCTGATTCTCACCTATAATAGCTAGGAAATCACTGAAAATAGACATTATTCATCTCCAGGTTCCTGTGGGACACCTGAATACTTACCATTTAATTACTGTAAGCCATTTAATTACTTCAGCTAATGAATGTGTTCCCCAAAATTTTGCAATCCAGTTTTGAAACCACTTCTTTCAATAGATTAGCAAAGCATAACATCCTGAGCAAAATGTTCTACTTTACTGTTATTATTCTGTTCAAGCAATCACATAATATGGCACTATTAGCAGTCCAAGTAATTTTATTGCAGAGGTATTAGTTATTTCTCCTTTGGCTAATTGCTTTTTAGATTCCATCTGTGCCCCCAGACTTTAAATACAAAGCCTGAGTAAGACCATTTGGCACTGACAAAACAAGTATTTTGATATGTGCTCATGGCTTTTGTTGAGGGGGGAAAAAAAAGGATTTATTATTTTAGGAGTGGTAACACTAAGCATGATTTGTTCTGTTCACAGTCAAACAACTCAGCAGCAAATTACTAAGCAACTAATCAAAAAGTGAGATCCATATACACATATATGTACATTAATTTTTTATACCCAAAGCTTCACATTTGTGAAGTTTTTAACTGTTTTCAGTTTTGAAATAATCCAATCACATATCCACAATAATCCTGTCTTTTCCAATTATACAGGTGGCCAGCATTGCCTGAACCTGGTATTACCCACGACTGAGTAACTGCAGACAACTAATAAAAATCTCACAATTTGAAAAAAAAAGTCCTTGCTTCAGAACCTAAATACAATTGTACATCTGAAATCTATTATTTTTATTTAAAAATTATTATTAATTATTATTTAAAATAAAAATCCTTTTAACACACTAGCTAGAAAGCACATACGCTTAGATGTTTAGAAACTCTTGGTTTCAACATTACCTTTGCTGTTGGCATCTTCACCAGTTTCTTCTTCTTCTACTTCTTCAACATCTTCCATGTCCTGTTGATCAAGTTCAGACTGTTCTTTGCTGTTAGAAATATTCAATAACAGCATCAAGAAGTTAATTTTATAAAATACCATAATGGGCTTAAAGAGATCACACTAGAGATTATGTGGGTAGAAGCAAACTGCTGCATCTTTTGATCTGTGACAAACAAGTCCTAATAGCCAAACAAAGCCAAATTTGTCTTCATAGAAGTTTCATGTTTGACAATCCCAGAACAGTTTAAAGAATTAGCAACTTTCCAGAATTACAAAGTTTCCTTTTTACAAAAGAATTCCTTCATCTCATGTTCTTATCAACCAGTCAAAGCCTCCTTCTGCTCCACGGATCATCTTCCTTAATATGTGCAGGCCTTGAGAACTGTGGGTAGGTTCACCTAAACTATACTTCAAATGCCACAAAGCAAGAGCACTCGAAGTATAGAAAAAACCCTACATAGAGTGAAACAATAGGAAAGGGCAATACTATCTGTTTTTCCCCTCCGGAATTCCAACCAACATAAGAAGTTGACTCATGCCCTCTTCCACTTTTATATTTACTTACAATTAAGATCACAAACCCATTTATCATGAGCAACATAAGCTTTTCTCCCACATGCTATAAAACCTCAGGTCTTGCCACAGTGCTCAAGGTCAGGATCTAGACCTTGCCTATCCACTATCTGGAGAGCCCAGCCATGTAAAGTACAGCACAGGACACACTCAGAGTCTCAGTAACCTACACATTTTACTTACTTGTCTATGTCTGCCATTCTGCTAGATTTCAAACACTAGGGAAAAAAAAAAACAAAAAAACAACACATAAGAACAGCAGCATTAGATTTCAGTTACAAACTCTATGGTCACATGCCACAATACTGAAAGAAACACAAACCATGTCAGCTTTATGAAACATGATAAATGCATATTACAGTCTGAAGAGTGGCACATCTCCCATGCACATTTCAAGCTCTCAGTCCAAAACATACAGAAATATTGAAAAACTTTGTTCAGGTTTAGAACCTACAGATGTACTCATATAAATTGAAGTACCAAGTACCACCAAAATGCCACGCTGAGTTTTGGATCTTAGGACTGTACTAATATCATTGACTGAAAATTAGTCCTAAGTATAAAATGGGAATATAACCCAAGAAAAACTGAAGCAAAAAGGGTGCTCCAGCATGTAATTGCAGACAGAGGATACTTACAGCTAAATCAGTTAAAGAATGAAGACGGCTTTTTGTGGCTTTACTTTCAATCCCAACTTTACAAAACCAATCCAAGTAGTTCCTCAGAATACCCACAATATTGCAACATTTTACAAATGAAAATTGATGCCAGGTGCCAGGCTATTCAACATGACTAATTCCCATGTCCTGAATGATCATAAAGTTCTTAAATATCTCAGTATAATCACAAACATATTCCATACACAGTAACTAGAAACATTTAATAGTGAGACTATTGCAAATCTTGCATACCATGAAGCACCTACATTCTCAAACATATTATAAAATGAGTAACATTTTCTACCAGCAAAACAGTACTTGGGAGTCTAGTCTCCAAAAAGATGTTTTAGGTAACTTGAAGTTTAAGACAATACCATGCACAAGAAAACACTGTCTCATTACTGCCACCTGCCAGTAATTCAGGAGGCTCCAACTATCAGGAATAATTCACTGGCCCAGAAAACATGGAAACCAATGGTTTAGAGTCTCCATTTTACCTGCTGTCCTGTAAGCTAAAAAAAAATCAAGTTTCCTTCAGGAATTTCAACTCATTATAATGCATTCCAATGGGAATTTCAGCAAAGTGTTGGATGGATGTGTTCCAGAAAAAGTGAAAACTGCATTTGATCTGTCCAAAGTGTAACACAAAAACACAATCCCAGTAAGATCAGGATACTCACAGTCAATATGAAGAAATATGTTATAATCTAAACTTCAGAATTAAACATCTACATTTGATGTAAATATAATCTAAATATATTTTTTCTGGTGCCATGACTATTTCCCAACAATTACATGGAAAGAAGATATCAGATGTCCTCATTTAGGACCACAACCTCATAGTGCCAATTAAGGATCTAGAATGTAATCAAAAAGATTCAATTCCCTAATATATAGAGAAAAACTAGAGAACCAAATACTTGTCCGTCTATTTCAGAAAAATAATACAGCATTTGCTAACAAATAGAATGGCAGCACTGCTATAAACCAAAGAACATCTAACAAATCAGTAAGAGGAATTACAGCAATATTCTTGACCCATTTTATTCAGATCACATTTGTTTGTCTTGTGATTTCAGTTTTACACATGGATGCAGACTGTCTCTACAACAATTCCAAAGACTCTCCTTTGAATACCATTCTCTAAGATAGCATGGACTGAAGACCTACAGAAACTGAAAGCATACTACAGTTACAACTCTCATATACAGGTCCCTGTTTTTCTTGAGCAACTTAAGAATTAGTATTATTTTTGATTTTCAGAACATTGTATCCATGCAAATATTCAACTTTTTCCTTACACACCTCCTAACTTGTTTTTAATGCAGGACCATTTCAAAGAGACTGATAGTATTGCTGTGCAAAAGAAGACAAGATGCACAGCTCACCTGCCTTTCACACATTTTTCTGCAAATGCGACACAGTGATGCTTCTTGCAGAGACCAGCATTTGCTCTCTCCCTATCAAATAAAGCTTCAGTTTCCATAAAATGAAAGGTAGTTCTTTCAACAAAGGTGTGACCAGTGGCAGCACAAATGCTGCCGCCTCTCCTAGTCAGTGCGCTAGACGAAACAGCAGCTGAAACGCCTCAGAGGTTTTCTGAAAGCGACCGACTTCTACAGTACATATAAACATCTTTTTTCCTAAATGAAGACAAAATTGGCTATGAGCAAATGATGTCTAAAAACTTTAAGAAGCAGCCATGCCACCTCCAACAACAGCCATTAGGCAGTACCTTGGAAAAAAGCAATGGCATGGCAAGAACTCCCCCAGGAACAGCTCTAACTTTTAATCACATTCGGAAAAAACACACTGGCTCAGAAGCGCAGGTATTTGGCAATGTTGTAACAAATTTTTATTTCAGACACTAGTGCTCATTTTCCCAAAAACCATGCAGGTAAGCTGACGATACCACTCAAGTTTCTAAGTTGCAATATTCAGCTCAGAGATCAGAACTAACATTTTTTCTACACTACGCAACTGTGTAGCAGAGGAAGTTTCATTAGCAGTCTCGAGTTACTGAATTCCTCATTGGGCCCTTGTTTTCACCCTCTACTTGTCATCATAAACTTTCACTCATCCTTTCACTGTTCATCCTCTTCCCGAGATCACTTCTGAATGCTAAAGGCATTCATCTCATTACAGCACCCTGGTGGGACTCCATCATCTGCCTCTCTCTCTTCACTGCAACAGGCAGTTATCACCCTCTGCTTTCTGGCTCTTAAACAACCCATGCAAGCACTGTATGTTTTCAAATTATGGCCCAGTTTACTCAAAGGCTTTGAATAACAGTCTTCAAAGATTTTTTTTGAAATTAAAATAGACTGTATCAAGCAGCCATCAACTTCAGAGCCTCCCTCTAGAGTGTTTCTCTCTCTCATCCAATTTTTCCTATTCTTGCAACAGCCTTTTTCATGTCCCATCTTTTAATCTTCCCTCCACTTTTTACACAACTCAGTATCAGAATGTACACAGTTGGAAGAGTTCTTCTGCAAACTGAGGAGATGCTAGTGTCTGTCATGACAATTATCTGCCAGCTCTAGACAACTGTTCTTGAGTAAGGAGACTACAAGGCACTGCCAAGAAAACTACACTGGCAGACATTTAGGCTAATCTGTGCAACCCACTAGCATGGAAGAGAAGTGTCACATTTTGTTTACTGTCATTTACTTAAACAACCATAAGCTTCTCTGCAAACACAGTTCTACTGCCTAAAAAAAACCCAAACGGAAACAAAAACACTGCAGAAAAGCACTGAGAAAATGCATTCTTTAAGAGCAAACAACCTCCACTATCTCTGTGCAATGCTCAGTACAAGGTCCTGGTCTAGTCTTCAGAGTTTCAAATACACTGTATACCACAATCAATAATATTAGAATACGATCACTGCAGTATTTATTTTGCAGTATCTCCCCAACACTAAATATGTAAATATGGAATTCGCATCACTCCACTTCCCATAAAACACAGCTATCCTTCCCAGTTCATTCATAGGTGCATTTAGGTTTGTAAACAGCAGCTGCACCTTGGCATGTGAGCAAGAAGAACCACTGGCATAATTCCCTGAAGTAGTTCCAGGGAGATATCAGTTCACCAGTCATCAATGCAGGATTATAACAAACCTGGATACACCTGGTGTATTACTTCAAGCCTCAGTGTCTAGGTGATTGTTTTGGACTGAGATACTGCTTAGAATCTAGGCCTCCTGACTGCATGAAGAGGCTTATGAGCACAAATAAAGGGTAGTCTACATCCCTGTATAAAGCCAGCATGCAAAAAACCTTACTAGTAAAATATTTTATTACCCTGTCCTTTAACAGCTACAGCCACTAGCTGTTAGAATGCAGTAGACTGCATTATGGTCAAATACAGAGGTGCCCACAGGCTTCACTTACAATGTTTTGCTGCTCATTGTAAAAATATGCAGAAGAAAAGCAACAGTTATCTTTGCAGGGCTTGAAAGAGAATGTGTGGGAAGTTTGTGCTACAAAAAGAAAGCAAAAGTACAGAAAAGCAAGCTACGGCGCAAGTTTCCTAAAGGCTCGAATTTAAAACCTCTTTCATACAGGTACCTTAAGCCTGCCTGCCACAACAAGAAAACATGTTCTTTATCAAAATGGAAAGGTTAGAAGACTTAATCCAGCACCAGCTTAACCACAGTTTTGAGTGCATCCTGAAGAGCTACTAAAAATTAGCAAAACCCTCCCTATAATTTAAATCTTATCAAAACAGTATGACAATTTGCTATTTTCATTAGGCTTAAAGGACACTTGATCTTGTTAATCTGTCATGTTTTTCAAGACATGGAGTTTGATACATACAGACTGTTCATGTGTTCATCCTCAAGTTAGTCATTAGTGAGCTTTCAGTTTTCAAGGGTTATCATTTCTTCACTAAGTGATTTTGCTCAAGTGAAGATAGAAATACAAACTCTAAGTGTTCAGCACTTCCTAATCTTTCCTTTAGCCACACAGAAACTAATTGGAATTTGCACAGAGGCACCAGCCATGTTACAGCTAGGACGCAGGCTTTGGTGAGAAGCCTTTTCTTTTTCAGATCAGCTTTACGTGTCCCAAGTAAGCACAGCACTATTAGATTACCCGGACATCCGCTCGCCCTCAGGAAGGCAGGTCACAGCGAGGTGAACTACAACTCAGCTGAGGCAGCAAGACATTCCTGAGACACAGTTCCTCCAGCAAAACAACGGCATTTTTGCACAAGCCCTAAGGCTGGCAGGCTGACAACACATCTCAGCTGTTCAGCATCTCTGAGCATAGCACACCACAAACAGCACCCATACCCTCCCTTTCAGGAAACAACTCTTCCCCTTCTCTAGACAAATTGCTCACACAATTACCTTGGAATAGCAATAAAAAGAAATTTTTCAAGGTGTTCAAGAGCCACAAACAGGCTTTTTGAGGCCATCAGACCCCACCTACAGCCAAGTCTTGTTAAGTCACATTCTTAAAAGAAACTATCCTTTTGCCCAAACTGATTTACTCAGAAGTCAGTAATTCAGAGCGCTATAAATATATGTCAACTTGTCCACAGAATAGCATAGAAGAGCAGCCTCTTCCTGTCCCTGGCAAGCCTTAGGCAACTGAAGCAATACATTAACAGAAAATACCTAAAACAAAATGAGCCCTATGTGGTATTCAGAAGCTGTAACACAAGGTAACAAACTAAGTGGTGGAGTAAGTCAGATGTCAATGAAGAAAACAGAGGTCCGGCTGGAGGACAGCTAGTTGTATTAAAAAAAAATCATCAGGATTAAGTCTGGTAAACTATTTGCAATGTGTGCAAAAACCAAAGGTGCCAGACAAATGACATCATACCAGCCAAGTTCAACTCTCACTAAAGACTGGGAAACTCAAGAGCAATATATTCACTAGAAGTTACTTCTACCTGATGTTCTTGCCTAGAATTCCAGGACAACTTGTAAGATTTCTCCTTACATAATCATCATTAAATACAGAAAACAAAAATTAAAATAGTGTAGGGATCCATTAGAAAACACACTTTGACTGCAGATGTTCAAAATAATTGTCTGGGGTAGTTTGCTCAAAACCTCTAACAGAGGTTTGTAACTTTAAAGAGCTCAGATGCTCTGCATAATGATCTTAAAGATCTTTTCCAACCTAAACAATTCTGTGAGAACTGAGTGAACTGTTTAAAAAGCGCACAGTACATGGTATAGAGTTTCACACTTCAAATGTCTTGGTACTACAATCCAAAAAATGCATCAATCATTCCAAAACTGTTAGTAGAAGCTATGGTAGCAATCACTGGATAGGGAAATCGTTACAAGAGAAAAGATCATACAGTTCAGTAGTAACTAGGAGAACATTTAGCTCTTCTTCAAAAAGAAGCAATTGAATAATGCATCAGGTTAAAAATGTCATTTAAAAAGAGAATAAAGCTTCTGCTTTTGACGGAGTGTTTCCTTTATACTTGTGGGATCAAATTCATGCATCCATTACCAATAGCATAAAAACCGGTCATGAAACAAGGGGATATAGTATCTATTATCATCCTGAGGGGAGACATCACCCCCTATTACAACCCAAAAGGAGGCTGTAGCTGGGTGGGAAGTGGTCTCTTCTCCCAGGTTAACAAGCTACAGGCTGAGAGGAAACGGCCTCAAGCTATGCATGTTTAGATTGGATATTATGAAAACTTTCTTCGCTGAAAAGGTTGTCAGGCATTGAAACAAGTAGCCTAGGGAAGTGCTGCATTCACCATCCCTGGAAGCACTCAAAAATGTGTTGATGTGGCACTTGGGGACACGGTAAAGGAGTGAACACAGCAGTTCTGGGTTAACAGCTGGACTTGATCTTTGAGGAGAGGCCTTTTTCTACACAAACAATTCTATGTTTTTATGATTAACATGGCAGATAAATATGTTAAACAGATTATATCGTTCATCTTAGGGAAAAAATATGCCACCTTAGGAAAGCTGAAGGTCCAAAAAAAAAAAATCAATCTCAATTAAATGAGCAGAGTAGTGCAGTGCTAGAACATCAAGATACCCCATCTACGCGATGAAAGACATTATCAGCCACTGAACTCTCCAGAGACAATTCCTTTATTAGTGCCTCAAAGTTATTCTGTTAACAAAAGATTTCTAACTGTTAATGTAGGAACAAAATCTGACAAAATTAATTTAAATTTTCAATAGATAATTAAAACTGTCTGCCCAAATACAAGCACAGAAAACACGAGTATGATATAATAAAGAAGACAGTACTAATATAAAAGCTATTAAGTTCTGGATAAAGAGACTAAGGAGCTAACGGTCAGTGGAAGCAAGGAATCCAGGTGCCTCAATACAGTAACAAGAAGGTGACACTGGACCCTCGCAGTAACTCAAATCCCTTCATTTTGGCACATGCTAGCACCAACTCATCCACTATGTGCAAAAGTCATGCACAGCTAACAGCAGAAATGCTAACTGGCATGGCAATATATAGGAATCTTTGGCAGAAGCTGAAGTAAGGTGTCCTGACCAAGCAGAAAAGGGTAAGAAATTCGGACAAGAAGCTGCGCTTCACAAAACACACTCAGAACTTCTAGCTACGTGCAAGTGCTTAAATATCCAAGATGGGAAGCACTCGTATCACCATGTGAGAGATACATTCCTTTCATAAAGGGAACACCCAGTTTCTCTTCTGAACGATCTTCAAGTCAGATAAAGTAAATCCTGCTGGAAAAGCTTATTGTAGTTCTTCCTTAGCTATGTATAACCCCATATCCCCTTCCTTTCATCAATGTCTGAATGACTGTAAAGTGAAAAAATGTTCTAAGCATTTCTTTGTGCAGTGTTAGACCTTCAGTTGCACGAGTAACAGCAGGGTCAAGAGAGAGAGGCTGTCACAAGCAAGTACCTTTTATAACAACTCATGAAAAGGGTTAGGCAAGTTTGAAGTTACTGTGAAACTGTACTGCTACATGTCAGCTTATGGTAATATTGCATAATTCAGAATCTGGCTGTAGAGAACAAAAAACTCTAAAACATGATAATGCTGAACCAAGTAACACAACACAATTAATTGAAACTGTCTGCTCTCTCCCCTTCAAGTGGTATTTTTTTGCACTCCCTAATAATTCCTGGGGTAAAGGCATCAACTTCAGCCATTTGCCAATGCAACTATTTCACTAGTGCTTGCAGGCCTCTACACATGTATACACGTTACAGCATGAAAACACACTTTCCACATTTCAACTTTAAAGCGCTCTACACTTGCATGAGAATGCCAGTTGATGGGAAAAAGTCAAATTCTGCAAAACAAAACAGAGGGATAATATATATAAGTAACTCATTTATTAGTAACTGCAGGATTTGTTTTCATTCATGTGCAAACCCATTCTAAGCTTTCCCCTGAACTAATTTTTCAATCAGGAAATGAGGATTCAATCAACAAATACAGAACTCCTATCTTTGTAGCATTTTTACCGCATTGTAGATAATGCCTGTTTACTCCTTCAGCAGAAAAGAGCCTCCATACCAAGGAGATGGACTACAAAATTACAATTTAAAATCAGGACTATATTATATCTACATGCTTGTCTATGCTACTGACCTGAGCTCCCTGATCATGTTCTAAAAATAGGGTAATTAACACACAATGTTGCCTTTGTTCTGGATGCCAAGATTCTGTAGCAGAAAACCTAGCAATTTCTATTTAGAACAAGCTTTCATTATTAGAAAAGTAACAAGTTTAAATCCAAATCAGGAAAAAATAAACAAGGATTTTTTTTTTTTTTTTTAAACAAACTACTCAGTATAGCTTTCTACAGGTTTTACTTTCCATCATGGATAATGGGAAGAAGAGCAGCCATCCTAAAGGGTTGAAATATAAGTCTTTATGTATAAAGAAGTATTTGAAATTTCCTAAGAGAGTATTTTTTGATGCAGCTCATGTTGGTACAGGCATTCAGTTTGCTAAAAACCGGCAAAGTAATAAAAAAATAACTGTGTTTTAACAAAGTTCTTCAGGTAGCAGGGTGCACTCTAACTGCTTAAAAAAATAACAACTTGTGCATGCCACATCAAACAATGGGAAGGAGAGCATTAGTTGTCTGCCTAGATCGCCACATAATCAAACACAACCATATTGGCAATTACGTTGCTATCTGCGAAACTCACATGCTGCAGCACTAAACTTCTTATCCAATCTCACTTCAAAAACATCTAAGCATCCTTAGGTGAAAAGAAGTTTAAAAGCACTGAAAAATGTGTAGAGGTTTTAGAAGTGTGCTTTTTGCTAGAACATCTGATGTATGCAATTTTAAATTCATTCACTAACCAAGAAGCCACTGAAATCCCTAAAATGTATTTAGCAACTTCTTTGTTAGTTTCCGTTCAGTATTTCTTCCATGGAAGCCAAGCTACTACTGAACTACCAACTTTAAAACACACAGTTTGCAGCTAACAAGTTAGTGTGTACTAAAAAAAAGAACACAACCACAAGCTTACACATTTTGGAGGCTGTTGGGATGAGATGTTACAAATGGCATTTAAAACCCAACAGAAGAATGCCCATGGCTATGGTTTCAGCCAGTCACTTTCAAATGAATAGAGGTGCAGTTTAAAAAGCAATTGTAAACATGTAGTAGGGCTATAGAGAACTTGAGCACTGTTCACAAAGTTACCTTCAGAAATACTCTCTCATGAATTTCACTCAGTCGTGCCTTTGGCACCAATATAGAAGTATGTGACACCTCCAAAACACTGAAGATGGTGGTAAAAGAATGAAGAGGCTGTTTCACAAAGATCTCACCAGTTCAAACAGAGCAAGCATGTTTCTGATAATGCCACCTCGCACACACAAGAAACACAAAAAAGCACTATACCAGCTCACACTTAAACATTCAAAGATGAGTAATTTCCAAAAATGTGGTATCATGAATTAACAACTGCTTAAAAGGGCAAAGTGAGGCAAAATAAATAGTATTAAAATCTAAAATAACAAATAAAAAGATGCAATTCCAACTAATTTAGAATTCAAAAGGTCAAAAACCTGTGATGTAAAGACACAAATATAACGGCATGCAGCCCACTAAAGACTTCTACTCAACATGCAGAAGTGGCAAGATCTAAAACGAATGTACGGTGACTAAAACACACAATACAAAATACGATCATCGTGCACTTCAGTAATGTATCCTTAATGAAAATACTGTGTTCACTGCTCAACACTGAAGAGAGGAACTAGCTCAGTTAAGGGCCTAGCAACATGAATGCCTGAGCAACAGAAGCAGATCACATCTTATATTAACACTATTTGAGAGGAGAGCAACAAGAAATGACACAAAAATACCTACATTAACAAGAAGTTCAAAAAGAACTGATTCAAACTCGGTTTCAAAATAATTTTTTTTTCATGTACCCTTCCTGTGTTCCTCAATTTGACATTTCAATGCCTGCCAGGTTTTTAACTAGGGCCTGAACTAAACCAAAACTTCCCCTCATGGGCAAGTCATCCCACAAAAAATCTGAAAGAACTGCTTCTCCTCCCTTTGAAACACTGCATATTAAACAACACCTAAATAAAGTAGTGGATTGAACTAATCCCAGTGCAGATGGCCAGAAAAGATAACGAGCATTTATGATTCTAACCTGGGTCTTAGAAGTCTAGAGGTTTGTCCATTCCAGATTTCAGGCACCCACTTAGTCAAATCTCTTAACAAAAATCTCCAACACTTGGCTAATTCTAGCATCTCTCATGTTCTGGGTGAAGGTTTCTTCGTTGTTCGTTTGTTATTTGGGTGGTGGTAGTGATAGTTTTTTAAAGAATAAATGCAAAATCATCAATTTACTGCTTCAAAGCTACAGGTACACCCAAAACCCACAGTTTTTGTATCTAAGATTTGCTTTCACCTTTTGAACATAAAAACATACCAAGGATAAACTGGTAGTACTTTATTCTATAGTCCTCAAAGACCAGGTGAAACAGTTGATGTACAAATTGCCTATTCTTTATGGCAAGCTAAGATTTAAACTGAGACATCACTATTGCAAGTCATGTCTGTGCAGATGTACATTTAAGCACACAGCCCCTAAATGCATCTGTATTTTCCAGTACTAAAATCTAAACAGCTTTCCATCTAGGAAAGACCTGCAGTTTAACCTTTGACAGGTAGTTAAGATGCAGATAATGTCTTCATTTAAGCAGATGATACAAATTCATTTAGAAGATTAATCTTTCCGGAGATTATAAATTACTTCATATCTTAAATTATTTATATTTTTTAAGTAACTCTGGACTATCAAAGGTAAATTAGCAAACTCTTCTCTTTTTTTTAATGCAACTGAAGTTTTAATCTGCTATATATGAAGTCTTACTGAAAACTTAAGGTCAAAAATTATGACTAAATACACAAGGCCACATCAGGATTTAAGATTTTTCCTTTTGCATTAACTTTGCTGATTCAGAAAATCATAGAATCATTCAGTGTAGGAAGCCCTCAAAGCCCTCATACATTGCTTCTAAACAGCTTAATTTTTCAGAAGGTCATCAAATGAATCCCCAAGCAACTTCGGTGATGCCTTCTGGGCATGTCTGGTTTTCTAGACAAATACATTATGACACCAGACCTACTCTCCAGATTAACAATGCTGGGCGATGAGGAAATGCACTAACCTCTGAGCTGAGTGAGAATCAGCTAGATTGAATTAGCTTTAATTATAATCACTTTTGAACGCTAAGTAATTTACAAATGAAAACTGACCCATAAGCATTAAACCCATCATCACAACCTTTCCTCGGATTAGACACGATTTGTACCATGAAGTTCCACTCCATTATTTACTAGCCACTTCCCTAAGGAGAAGCTCGATGGAATGCAGTTGCCAAGACCAGTTGAGAAGACTCCTCAGCTGTACTAAAATAAAACCAGCATTAAAAAGTCTCATTTCTATCTACAAAGTACTGTCTTCTGTGTAAATGGCTATTAGTACCTCACAAATACCAAAGCACTCCCAGTTCATGGAAAATCACAGAGCTGAAGCTCCACTGAACATATATATGGATACAGAAAAATGAACTGGCATTGAAAGAACACCTGCATCTCCATTTTCTGTAACCTGTCCAATTCCTGCAGTTTTCTTGAGAATCAAGTCCTTAGTTTGAGATAAGCCATGTTTGCAGCTGTTTCACAAGAATCTGAGGACGAACTGGATTACAACTACATGATCAAAAAGGTGAAGATACCAGAGACACGTTCGTTATACCCGTTGTTCTACTGGAATAAACTGGCTTTCACCAAAGGATTGAACCAAAAATCAAAATAGAAGATTCTTGTCTTATTCCTCCCTAAAATTTTCACTGTTGAAATTAATATCCTCAAGCTATTTTACTCCCTGAAGGAATACAACTTCTGCCATGATGAGCCAAGCTTATGTTACAATTGCTTGAACTTTTAGAAGCCTAGTGAATAAACAGTTTTTTACCAAATGCACAGGGTAAGCCAAAGTTTCCTTGCACATGTGGAGTTCTGTATTAGAGGATACAGCCTCAGTCTGGAAGATCCAGGTCTCACTCAGGGTTGCGAAAACTCTGTTAACAAAGGTTCATAACACCATGCCCACAGCACCTTGGTTTCAGTTTCGCTTGTGCACACATGCTCAAAGCTGAGAAAAAAACCACACCACCCATTTCCAGGGTGCTCAGCAAGCAGGTCACCATAACAAGTCCCCCACCTGCCTCCAGGAATAGTTTCTGAGTGAGACAGGGGCTAGATGACACACAAGGATGGCGGGAGCATCACTGTGCTGTACGTAAACACTCAGTGCTGCAGCAGATCTGGCACTTTTGGCACTTCTTGCAACACTGGGCTGGCAGCACAGATGCAGCACGGTACTTCTGCGTGCTTCCAACACTCACTTCCTAGTCTTGTCAAAGTCAGAGAAAGACCAGGAGCTCTGAAAAACACCAATCCACCACCTGTGCACAGGACCAACATTCTACAAATACTCTGTCCTCAGAAACCAAAAGTACATGATATCCAAGACTTATCACAAAGCACAGAAAAAGTGGAGGGCAGTAAGACTGCTAACATGTATCACTCTCACAGGACTAAGTGGGACACGCACACACATACAACAAGCTCAGGTATCATTGGCCTGTTCTAAGCACTTACACCAATGTTTCAAGTCAGGCCAAAGCCTGAGAGGCCTCAACTTTTGTCTCGTACAGAAGCATCCAAGTCACTTAAATTTCCATGTACGTAGATTTTAAATGCTATCTTCCCCTAAGGATTAACATAATTTCTGGATTTACAAGAGACTGGAAAGCACTCAGCCTGTTTCAATCAGAGTAGGGTGCTTCTACCATTCTTTAAAAAGTACCATTGAAAAATGGGCACAGCAGGAAGGCTGCTAAAAAGCTACTAACATTTTTGTCAAAAACTACCTACAGCAGTTCACAGCCTTAGGCCTTAACTCCTCTCTCAAGTTTCATTTCACGACTGTAATTAAAATTATCAGGCACTATCTCCTGCCTGATTAATGCAGCATCTACCCGCAGATGTTAAAATCCCAAGAGGGGCTGAGCAGAGGAGAGTATTTGTCATACCTTGCAGACACCGTGCCCACTTCTCTTACCCTCGACAAATGAGTTAGAACATAAAATGTTAAGCGTATCTCAACAAGGCTTCAAACATATACTTAACTGCAGTGAGCTTGGAGATAAACTGCAGAAGGTGCTGCTATATTATTACTATCCCAGTGACTTGAAAAAAGGTTTGTGATTTTTTCTGCAAGCAAATGAGGTAGGTTTTTTTATTAAATATTGAAAGCCTCACAAGTATTGGCAGTGTAAGGCCCCTAAACACCCAATACGGAGCAGACAGAATATTTGATATGTAGATAGATCTAGATGAATGCTGAACACAAGATGATACTTCCACTTGTAGTTACTAAATCTTCCAGGTAGTTTCTCAGCCTTCCTCGGGGACACTAATTTGGGTGATACCAGCTAACAGGCACCCTGAGAAGCGACGTGTTGATCTCCCGGACACCACTCTATCCTGAGGCAGGACGCGGGAGTTGCCCGTCCCCTGGCTGAATCTCTGGGTCCCCCTGCCAGCAGCACAGCACAACACACCCGCGCCGCGGCTCCGCACGGGAGCGGGAACAAGGCGCGGGAGGCGGCACAAGGCCACGGCACGCTGCCATCCGCCGCCCCCCGCTCCGCCATGTGCGCACACACCGCGCGGGCCCCCGCGCCGGACCGGCACCGACCCCTCCCGCGCCCTCCCCGCGGCCGGCCGGACGCTCACC
>VZTG01008675.1:2062360-2129734 GCA_013397845.1 Melanocharis versteri | reverse complement strand
GCGCCCGCTCACGTGCCGCCCGCGCGCCCAGGGCAACGTGCCCGCAGCGCGGGACACCCGCCGGGCGCTGCCCCTCCAGGTGCTGCCCCTCCGGGTGCTGCCCCGCCGGGCGCTGCCCCTCCAGGCGCTGCCCCGCCAAGTGCTGCCCCGGCCGGAGCGGGGCGAGGGCGCACCCGCCCGCCGCTCGGGGTGTGATGCTACCCCGACTGCTTCGGTGCTGCCCTGAGCCCGAGCCCGGGGGTGTCTGAGGGCGCCTGAGCATAAACAGAAGTTACTCGGGCAGGTAAACTGTATTCACACGGGCCACAGGTGCCACAAAACCACAGTCAGTACTAGCTTACCTTGAAAGACCAAGCTGAGCACCGTGGTGGTTCAAACGCTCTTTCATCAGAGTTTCGACCATTTCTGCCTTGGCTGGGGTGAACAGCCAGAGGCAGCAACAGCTTCAACCCTCCCATTTTGACTTGCCGTACTTGCCTGCCAGACTTGGTTTCCTGCAAATGCCTGTCATGCCTGGCTTCGAGCTCCAAACAAAGCCGTTCCTAAAACGGATTCCTTTCTAGGGTTTCTCTCCCATGCTCATGGTCTTGAGTAATAGCATGGAGCACACTTGGAGAAGGCATCTGTGATCTACACTAAACTTAGAGAAACGTAGATGTCTTCGAGCCTTCTAGCTCCCCTTGGCTGGAATGAGCCAATGATTCCAAATATAATTAGGTGGCATGGCCAGACACGTAGTGTGATGGCATAAGAGCTGTTTGCTGAGGATATATTGCCAAATATTTCATGTGTATTCTTTGGAATTTACCAAATTCTTCCATCTACTTGTCTAAGCAATCTGCAGTCTAAATGTATCTATTTAAATAATGGAAATGACAACAGAAAGCAAAAGAAGAAGAAAAAGTGATGGATCTGCCAAGTATCTGCAACACATTCTATATTAAGAACAAGGAAACTATGAAGGATTCTATTCTGTGTGGTGCCACACCAGCTTTGTTCCAGTGTTTGGCAGTAAAATCTTGGCCCCCAAAAGCAGATGTCTTTGTGGTAAATAAACCCCACCTGCAAGACAGAATTTTATGGTGAGAACTTAAGGATGCCCTCCTAATCCCCAGCACACTGAATTTTTGAAGGTGGGCTTCTTTATATCATGCAATTTTAAATAGCTAGAAACCACAATGCTGTAAGGAAGAAAAAGAAGGATCCAGGAGAAGGGTTGCACAGCGTAGTCCAAGTGATAGGAATTAGGGAGAAGCAGAGATGGAGATGCCACATGATTCTAAAATTAAAATACCTGTACCCCATTTGCAACCCTTTAAAAATTGTACTGGATACTAATGTCTGATTTATCTGAGGTGTCTGGTGCTTGGGAATATGAAGAGGGCAGAGAAGGCATTTGGTAAAAATGAGCAGTCGATTTCTGTTATTGCTACAACAATTATATGCTATTGCAGGCGTTCCCTTTATTCAATCAGCTAAAGTGGCAATCATCTGTAAACAAGTGATTCACAAGGCAGTGGCCAGGCTTGCTTGTCTTTCTGAGCTCTACCACCTCGTGACATGCAGAACCCTGAGGTGACACCCAGTGACCCCTTTGGAGGGGTACAGAAGAAATGAGACATGCAGAAGCCAGCAGTGTGGAGCAGAGAGCGAAAGGTAGTCAAGAGCCACAGCTGAGGACTGGGCACAGGTCTAAGCATGTCTAAGCTGGAAACGTAGCTCTAGGTTGGGGGGAAATGCCTTTTCAAGCAGAATTCAGAAATGTCTTTTGGGGGTTTGAATTAGTCAAGTAAGTCGGCCCCTTCTCATAAGACAAAATAAAACCAGAGTCCTTAACCAAGGGCTTTTTAGCAGTTTTTGAAAAACAACAGTTATGGAAACATTTTTTTCAATAAGAAGCAGTTTCTGTGAACAGCTAGAAAGGGACAAGTGACAGGATATAAGGACACAGCTCCTTCTTCCACATGGCACCTGCCATCACAGATGTGTGGAAAGAGGAAAAGAAACTTACAATACCTGAATTGGATGCACATGCAAGCTTTATAGTTTGAGTTGTTTTGCTGTCAAATCCTGACATTTGTACAGTCATGGAAATTATATAAAGAAACTTTAGTTAGACTTGAGTTTTAATGACTGATACATTTTTCTTTGCTTTTGGTGTGTTTCCCATGAGCATGCTCTGTAACTTGTAGTTTCACTCTGTCTGGATAGTGGAAATACTGCCTTGGAATTTCACAGAACATCAAACTAACACCATTTTTTGAATAATGGGAATAAAATCACCTGAGAATACCTTAGATATTGACACAGATGTATTTTCCTTGTAAATGTGTTAATTTTTTTTTTTTATATTACATCTTGAAGCTTTTTTAGAAGACTCAGAATGTGTGTGTAAGAAAGGTTCAGGTGTGGTCACTGAGCACACAGAGACACACCGTTTTCTCCCAGCTGGGACAAAGAACCTTGATAAGAGACACTAGGAGAACTGCCCTGTAGCACAGAAGTGGGATATGTCTTCTGGGGACACTGACTTGAGGTCAAATTGCTGCTCCAAATCAGCAGAAAAGTTTGAACAAGGTCCCTCATGTGCTAGTTGAGTGTCTTACTCATGGAGCTACACAATACCAGGGAATCTGACCTCTCCCTCAGTGCCTAGCACTTATCAGGGGTGCTCCCATCTGAGTCCTTCCCCCCAGAGCTTGCATCACTGACTCAGTTGTTGGTTGTGGAGGGGGGCTCAAGCAGAGGCTATCTCCAGAAGCCTGGAGGGCACTCAGGGACGGAGCACAACTCTGAGTTTGCACATGGAGGGCCGTGAAGAAGGTCAAGCACAGATGCTGTTGCAGGAGGCTAAACCAGTATTTCTGTAACAGCCTGTTGCAACAGATGAGTTTGGCACTGAGATCCAGGCTCAGTCTTGCTAAGCACAGCATCCAGCATGCTTGTGCTGCATTCAGGCTACAGCCAAGCTAAAGCAGCAGTGCCTTAGCTTAGAAAAACATGTTGGTCGTGAAGCTTAGTATGCTTACTTCAGATCAAGAACTCCACTGTGGCAGGTGATTCATTGAATATTAAAGCTGCATTCATTCTCTTTTGTACTACTAGAAGAGGTCCTTAGTATGAACCTGGATGTGATTACCTGAACACCTTAGACACCCCTTCAGACTACTAGGCACAGGCTTGGCACCTAACAAAGGCTCCGTTTTACAGGTCTCATGTCCTGCTCAGCACTGCAAACCTGCAATGTATGAAAAGCCACGACTACACATTCTCTTCTTATCGTAGCTGATTTCAGAACAGCTTGCCCTTATTGTTTTCCAGTGGACTGATTGCCCAAGGTTACCCTCTCCTGAAATCTGTTGGCAGATGTGAGCACTGGGTTACAGCGATGGGTGATGTGAGTGCTCCTTGTCTCCTTGTGTCTCTGGTAGCTGGCTGAGCTACAATCACCATGGAAGTTATCATCAGTCACTGAAAATGAGAACAATCACTGAACTATTTACAGAGTGAAAACCCCAAGTGCCACAAAGAGATGCCTTTTCCTCGGTACAATTTCAAACAGCACTGAAACCCTGTGCGGAACTACTAGGTTTATCAGTACACAGTGGAAACAGAGAATCCAGAGTATTCCTTTAAAAAGGCTAGATTGCTTTCTTGTGGCTAAAAGCAATTCTTTCAACTCTTACTGAATGATTATTCCAAATTACATGGCCAGACAATGAATGACACAGCACAGAGCTGGTTCGTTTTTCCATGTATTGTTTACTTTTTGAGGAGCTACTTGTTTTATAAAGGAAAACACACCATCCCAGAAAGCAAGTCATAGTTTAGAAACAGTGCCACAGGCAGCATAGAAAGTTCTGCTGAACTAACACATGGCAAATCATGCAAATCCCCCTGTAGAGCTGAGTGAACAGCTCTCACAGGTTTCTGGTTTGCACTTGCTTCTGCTTTTGTGAAATGAGTGCAAATTTTCCCTTAGGGAACACAGGGGTAGCAGCAAACTAGAGAAACACAGTGCGTGTAACCTTTGACATCCTGTAATAAAGACAAAGACAAAGAAAAATTACATGGTTTGAAAAAAAGTGAAATGCTGAAATAAGGCTATACACTTTTTGATACAATAAACTTTTAACATCTTTCATTTTTAACTGTCCAGTGACTAAATCATGACTCTTCCTTACATTAGAGGAATTGCTCATAGATACAGAAGGTATAAATGAAAAGTAGCAGAAAGAAAAAAAAACCAAAAAAACTCCAAACCTAGAGGAGAGATAGAGAAAATAGGGATACAGTATAGTGATAAACCGGGGCAAAAAAAAGTAAATTATTCAGCTATATTGAAAACAATAAGGAAATGTATGTACAAGTACTTTAGAGGTAGTACAGGAGTTAAAATCTCAAGTACAGCACACTTGGCATTTTTAGGGCTGTTGCTGGGAGGTAGGACTCATGGCAGGTTTGTTTTTTTTAAATATTATACTTACTGTGAAATAATTTAATTGGGCAAAAATCAACAGTGCTAACTGAAACGTCACAGCAGAATAGACTTTTTAAAGAAGCTGTATGTGGAAACTGATGAATTATTAAATCATTACATTAGAACATCTTTTTATAATGTATGTAAATTAGTTAAGTAATAGGAGTAAAAGAAGCTGTATCTCTTGTAGTGCCTGCGATTGGTGCTAATGTATCTAACACTAACACAGTGTCTAACACTGATGTATCTAACACTAACGGTAAAACTATGTCCAGAGGGGTTCTTGTTTCTAGTATTAGTGGTCACTTCACTTGATAAAATAAATGCCATGAAAATGGATAGTTACAATCAAGGGGTTTGTTTTGGTCTCATAAGGATGTAATATATTGCTTAAAGGGTGTCCAATACCTTATACATGAAAGGAGGAAGCTCACTCCCTTAAACTACTCTGGTTCTTTGACCTTCCCAGGTTTAATGGTTTGCAGTTTGGTTTGATTTGGTTTGTTTTTCTCATGGTAAGAGAGTGTACTAGCCAATGCCAGAACTCTCTGTTGCTGTTAAAGTGCCCACAGTAACACCCCTGCATATATATTCAGCCTCACAGTGAGGCAGGAAATAGTTTGGAGCCATACGAAAAAAAAATACCATCCCAAATAAGGGGGAAAAGACTACCCATTCTTGTGGACAGAATTCCCTCCTTCCTTTTTCTCCTCTAAAAAAATCACAGATGGAGCAATTACAAATGTTCCATTTAGATCATCTTCAATTGTTTAGTTTTATTCTTACTATTTCACTATCTCTTTATTAGCATTAATTCAAATGTTTGCAATTAAAAATCATAATAAAACCAGATCTTGCATTTTATAATTTGAAAATATCAAAATGAAACTTTGACAATTTTAGCACTTTTGTCCCATACACGTCTCAAGTTGAAACATTTGCTAAGACTAACCCTTTTGGACAAGCAATTTATTTTCAATGAATTGACAATTACCAATTTAATCTATGACCTTGACCTTTAAAATAAAATTCTCAGCAGCTCTAGTCAGAGTATGACTTGGCACAGGAGAGCTGCTTCCTTCCCCCCTTGTAGCCTGATTTCTCAGAAGATGATGAACCTTCAATGAGCACAGACACAGACCCTTCTTGCTTTACTCAGTGCATTTTTCTAAATCTTTGTTTTGTTCAGCAACATGAGGAAAACTTTTTTTTTTTTTCTGATGGCAGGTGCCTTGGCACCACATAGCAGTACAAAATACGGGTGGAAAGAATTGTAGCTACTCTTGTCAGCAAAAAAATTAAGGGTGCCTCAAAATTACAGTTCAAAACATAGCACTTCAAGTAGATGGCATTCAAAGGCTGATCAGCTGCATGACAAAAGCTGTCTGAAGCATGTCAACATAGGGATACAAACGAGCTTTATTAAGTAAATTTGTAAGAAATGGTGCATATTTAAAACTTGTGTGTAAGGCTCATTTTCTCTCTTTGCTCCTGTACTGCTTCCTCTGTAGCTTTGACTTGGGGCTAGAGCTGAGAGGAGTCAAAAGGAAAGGTAAGGATATTCTGCTGAAGATCGTTGAGTTTGGGTCAATGGCTGCAGTATCTTGCATACAGATTGTTAGGACAGTCTGTCAGGGGCTGACACCAGTTCTGTCCCAGACGATGTCTGGAAGACTTTGTACTGATGGGGGTTCTCAGATGCTTAAATCCTGTTTACTGCAATAGCCAAAGCACACTTTTGATAGGAAGATTGTGCTGGATATTGATATTGCTCAAGGCCCCCATCTACCCACCTGAACTGGTTTCTAGGGAGGTTTGCTACTTGCTAGAGGCTAAACCTGGGGCATTGTGGAGACACTGACGTGGCTTGCCCAGTCCTCAGAATATTGACCACTGCTGCGCTTCCAGGTGGACACCAAAGCTGCTACCAGGGAAGACATGAAGTATATGGAGTGTGTCTGCATGACTATGGAAGAGAGCATGGGGGCCAGGTGGGTTTGTTCTTGATCCTGCTGGTGAGGGGGAAGGGCTTGACAAGGAGTGAATGAATCCTTTGGATCAACAAGTGATTGTGCAGCTCGTGTCAATAACAGGGATTTTTTTATGAGCCTTTGTGAGGATCAAAGATCGTTGGGGAAGAGATGGGAACCCACCATAGTAGGCAGGCCAAAAACATTTTTGCCAACAGGCTGGCCAACGAGGTAAAGACATTTTGAAAATGGGAAAGATGGGAGAGGGACATGACAACCATAGTCAAGTGAGGAAGGGATGGGCTGGTCCGACAAGTAAAAGATGTAGGGTGAACAAGAGAGACCTTGAAACCAGCAGTGCAGGACTGAAGTGGACCTCAAGCATATGCACCCAAATAAGAAAGTGCCAAGATAATGACATTATGAGGGAAACTCTCACCCTTTTCCTGGTAAAAGGCCTGCTCAGGGACCTACTTAGATGAATCCCATAGGAGATGGGCCTGCAGAGAAGAGACGTCCAGGTGAGTTTACTAATTTTTCAAGGACCTCCTCCTTGAAGTTTAAGAGCAGTCCATCCTGATTTGTAGAAAGCCAAACAAAGGAGCAGGAAGTCTTCATGGACAATGAGCTCCTGAAAAAACACTGTCGTATAAAGGAAGCTTTACAAGAGGTGGGAGTAGGGATAGGTAACCTGTGAGGAATATAGAGATGCTGTCTGAGCATGCAAGAATAGCATGAGAAAAGGCAAAGCCTACCAGGACTTGAATCTGTTAAGGGACATGAAAGGCCACCAGAAGGGCTTCTACAACTGTCTCAGCAGGAAGGGCCCTGTGTTGAATAGGACAAACAAATAATACAAAAATGGCCAAGATGCACAATGCTGCCTTCGCCTCAATTTTCACAGATAAGATTTGCCTTCAGGAGTTCCAAGTCCCTGAAGACAGGGTGAAAGTTTGGATCCAACAGCCTCCTGGGTTGCATCAGGTCTAGTGAGGTGTTCATTCCCCTCTGGTCTGCCCTGGTGAGGTGTATCTGTAGTGCTGAGTCCCATCCTGGGCTCTTCAACAAGACATGGACATACATACCAGCTCTGGAAAGAGCTGTCCTGATTAGGAGACTGGAGCATCTCTCCTATGAGAAAAGGCTGAGAGAGCTGGGATTGTTTAGTCTTGAGAAGGGAAGGCTCAGGGCAATTTTATCAATATTTATGAACACCTGCCTGGTGGTAATAAAGAAGACAGAGCCAGACTCTTCTCAGTGGTGCCCAGTGAAAAGACAATGGGCAACTGACACAAAATGAAATATGGTAAATTTCATTTAAACATATGAGAGAACTTATTCACTCTGAGAGTGATCAGACATTGGCACAGGATTGAATCCTTGGAGATATTCAAGCCCCAGTTGTGTACAGCCCCCAGGAACATGCTCTAGTTGTTCCTGCTTTGAGCAGGAGTTTAGATGACTATTCTGTGATTCAATGATATTTACATAAAAGCCTTGTTGACATTTGATGTTCAAGGATGTGAGATGGAAAAGCTGCAAAAAAACTCTCAGCTAAATTTTTCATTATGAAAAATGCAATGTAATACCATTGGTTTAAAACCACCAGAACAGTAGCACGGCATGCCTAGCATACACAATGCTCACATGTCGTCTGATGAATACCAAAATGTCCATGAAGAAGGCAAATCCAAATTGTTCGCTATGGTTTGCATGACAGATTTGCATGGGGAAAGAAAGCATTCATACTTGGGGAAGTGGAAGTTGGCTGTATTCTCTCTTATTTATTAGGTCTCTTTCTAGAAACCCACGCTGAGTCCCAGTTATAAATATAGCATTTTAGTGTTCTGCAGGAGAGCAGACTGCTTCTGCATCATTTGGCCTTATAATCTCTACGCATTTCAAATTGTATCTGTAGCCTAATTTAGGCTGTTTTCTTACAAAATATAACAGTATTTAAAAGCTGATGGTACTGATAAAACTGCTTTGACTGTTTTGCTTGTCATTCTATTTTGTTGCTTTATTTTGATGCTTTTGCTTTTCATCTTTCTCTGTTTCCCACTGCAATAAGCAGACCTGGGGTTCCTAAGAACTCTGTGGTATTGCTACATCAGCTGAAAAAGGATGCAGGGCAGAAACTAGGCAGAAAAATAAAGGGAAGTTGCAAAGTATGGGAGAAGAGCAAAGGAGAGGAAGTTTGGTGAGTGAAGTAACCAAAGCTTTTAAAAATAAGGGGTGGAATTAATTCCACCTGACTTCAGGTGTTCTCAACATCAATATCTCCACTTTCCTGTGTTGCATTAATAGTGGAGAAAGATAAGTCTTCGTACAGTGTAATTCACCTGGGATGTTTTAATTGTTTGAAGGTGGGAGGACTTGTGCTTTAGAAATGCCTCTTTCTGTCTGTTGACAATACAAGGCCTACAGGATGATCTCAAATGCAAATGTGTGCATTTAATGCATCCACATAAATTATCTAGCACTATTTTCACCACCTAAAGTAAAGAACAGAAAGCTGAACATTAGAAGCAGTCTGGGCAGCTTGTACTGCCAAAGTTGAGTGCCCTAGAATGCCTGGAATACAAATTGCCCAGTATAATTATTTTGCAAGTTTAGTATTGTTTTTCCTTTCTGTTTTCCACAGTAGTGTCTGGGTCTGAAATGCAGAGAGTAAACATACAGTCAGTAGGTTGTTTGGCTTGTGTTTGGATCTGTAAGGATAACATCTCTGCCCCATTTCACCTGGCTCCCTGAGTCCCTTTTCCTCAGGTGCTCCAGAATTACTCTACTTGATGAAGGTTGCAAAATTCCAGGTGTGGGCAGATGTGCAAATATTATATGATGTGTTTCTCCTTTCCCTTAGCACAGCTTTGTTGTTTTGGGGCGGATGTGGTGTTTGTCCTCAAGAAACCCTTTCTCATTAATTTGCTTCTCCGGGAAGCAGCAATTCTTTGTATTATTGCTGATGCCAGGAGAAGAAAGATGGTCAAGATTCCTGAAAGGTCAGGATGATAGCCTAGAACTGCTGTGGTGAGTATGTGTCCTTTGGGTGAACAAATCTGCATTGAGCTAGAAATACCTGCTTGTGAAGCATCATTTAAGCCTGGGGAATTCATCCAAACAAGACCCCATACAGGTAAAGAAGCAATCTGATGCAACAGTGAAGCTAGGCAGAGAGAAAAGACAGAAAGCAGACTTGTTAATCCAAAAGTGCATCTGTTACATAAACAACTTATTGAAAAAACATCACTGTGGAATAGCTTTCTTTTTTCAGCTCAAAAGGAATAATAAATGGTGGGTAAAATACCGAGGAACTGAGAAGACGTGGTGGAAGGAGCCTTTCTGCAAAATCTCTTAAGGGATTCTGAAAAAAACTTTCCCCACATGTCAAATGCCAGATTCTCCGATTTCTTCTTAATAGCTGATCATCCAATCATGAATTCACTGCTAATGCACAATGAAAAATAATATGATTACAACATAAATAATTTATAAGCACTAGCCATCACTGGAAATATAGACTCAGTTAAAAAAAATTCCCATCTTTTATTTAGGAATTGACCAGCATAATTACATTTGTTTTGTAAAAATGAGGTGTCCTACGTAAATTCAACAGTATACAATTAAATTTTATGACAAGTCTTGAGTAAATTCCAGAATTCAGAAATTTCTAGGGAAGATTTGTCTGTTCACAAATTAATTTGTAACTAGGAGCTCTTGTGGTTTCTCTACCAAACCAGTTTTACATTTAGGGTAGCATATTGGTTTTAAATTATCTGTAGCTTCCCATGTAGTGGCATTTCACATATCAATATATTAGGTACTATAAAATACTGGTATAAATATTTACTACTATAAACTGCTACATTTTATTATGCATTCTATCAGTAAAGCATTTTATTAAAAATATCGTTTCCTATTAGATATTCAGACATTAATATATTCATTAGAATGTCATGGTATTTAAAATACCTTACACATTACATAGCATTTTATAGCATTAAAGTGGAATTATTTGTATTAGATAAATAGGAATACAATAATTAAGTAATTTGTAAATGGGGTATAAATTCATAGGCAAGCAGTGCTCCAAATATTTATGAATGTCTAGCATGCTCCATGCTCTAGTTTTTTTTAAATGATAAAATACGAGTTAATGAAATGCTGCTTTGCAAACATATACTCTTGACAGTCAATGAACTGGAGGAATCCTGCTTCATTAAATTGATTGCTTACTCCCAAAATATCTCCATCTACAGCTATTCCTCCCAAATCCCATGAGGCAGACGGCATCAGCCAGCCACCTGAATGCTTTTCAGTCTCACAGGATCTCATTAGATGCTGAGTATTCCAGCCATGCCTCTGTTCCTGCTGCCCTCCTTCCTGCTGCTAAACAATCAGTCTAATCCCAGTCCTACTGACTTCTTGTCCAGTGCCAAAATGGGCAGTGTTGGTGTGCTGCCCTCTGAACTCAGCCTCTTGTCATGGTCTTGTGTTACTCTTCATTCTGGTGCGTGTGGCCTGCAGGCAGCTCAAGTCTCCCTCCTGTGTGGTTCCCTTGGTGCTGCACCACAGCTCAGTGAAGTCTCTGCCCCTGGCCCCTGGCTCCAGTTTTAGCCTTCGGTTCCTGTAATCAATAACTGTGACTGATAACTGTTACTAAGGTCTCACTAGCATTACACCTATTTGTTTTCATACTCCTACCAAGGAACTGAAAACATCTGCTAGGTGGTGGGTGGGAAAGCAGGTACAGCAAAGTGCAGCTGCATGGACCTGAGGGTTCTATAAGGAAAGATGTACAAGTTTTTCAAATCATTAAAACAATGACTATTCTCTGTTTGAACTTTGGCACCTTAATAAAAGGCACTTTCGACATAGCTAAAATGGAAGAACAGCTTCAAAGGAAATAAGAATGTGTGTGGTCTCCTCAATTTTAATTCATTGGCTTCAGCTAATTAAGTACTTGCACTGTCTATGTGTATAAATATGCTCTTTACTCTCACTAGTTTACTTACCACTGGTGGGTGTTGGAGTTTTTGTTGTTTTTCGTCTGGGTTTTTTGGGGTTTTTGCTGTCAGAGTGTTCTGGAAAAAATTGAAGCAGTTGCAGTGATAGGTGATTGCAGGCCTAATGTTCTTCATGCATTACTCAGCAGCAAAAATAATGAAGTTGGTTTGTAGTCTGTAGAAGACTCACTTGTTGCTTTGGACTTAGATGGATGTTGTCAAGACTGGTTGAAGTGTTGGTATAAGAGTCTGTACGCTCCAGGAAATCAGTGGAAAAAAGCAAGTATTGAAAGTCCTGCATCACCATTGGAAAAGGATTAAAAATCCCCCAGGATTAAGCAGCAGGCAGAGCATGCATCAGCAAAGGAGGGAGCTACACATCTTTGCTCCTGTCCTTGGAAACACTCCTGCCTAGATCCTGAACTGAACAGCTCAGCACCTTTCAGCCATACCTAGAACTGCTCCTTGCTTTGATTTTTCCTCCTGTTGGTGCGCAGCTTTTGTTTAATAGGATTATTGCACTGGAACACTATAATTGAAGTTCTTTTCTTCCTTAGTATGAGTATGTGTATTTCATCTGCCTCACCTGCGTTAGTGATGCTTGCTGGGAATATGCAGCCGTTAAGTGGGTCACTTGGAGCTGGATGGCACGCCATCAACCACACACAGCCCTTCCCAGTTCTCTCCCACGTTTGCTGCTTTGATGCATTTTCCCTCATGGGTGGGACAGAGCACTTACGACTCTGTTCCAGTGTTCCTGGGAACAGAGAGATGTTATTCTGTACTATTTCTTATCTTGACAAATTAGTTTCTTCCTCCTGGAAACAGAAATTCTGCTTGCAGCCCCACAAACTGCAGCTTGATGCTCCTTCTCTTTCTGTTCCCTCCTCCTTTCCACAGGAGCCCAGTGCACTTCGGAAGTTCCTCCAGTAGGCAGGTGGCTACTAATGGCCACTGTGCAATTTTAGGAGAAAATCCTAGATTTGCAGGCTGTGTACCCCTTTCTTAACTTCATGGTTATGGCATACATTTGGAACACTTTTCAGGGCTCTAGAATTTCCATTTGATCTGCGTGTTGCATTCAGAATAATCCCTGTCAAGCACAGGTGGCATTTTGCAGGTGCTGTAAATGAAATGTAGAGTTGTGAAAAACAAAAAACCAATGCAAATTCTAATTTAAAGTATCTCTGATAAAGCCCCAAAGACATTTTATGTAGCAAGAATGTAATTTTGAAATTATTTTGCAAAGGGAAGAGATGGCGCAGCTGGGAAGGTGAGGTTACTTGCTCATTCTTGCTTCTCCTTTGCCCTATCATTCCTTATCCTGCACTTAACCAACAAGAGGTGACTCCGAGGGCAGGTTTTTTCTGTTCCCTACAGAGTCGATCTGAGAGGCAGGAGCTCCCGTATGCAGCACAGTCATTTCATTAAGGCACCATCCAGCCCAGAGCCTTCAGCAGAGCAAAACCATTAAGAGCATCAGCCTGAGCATCTAGCAAGGATTTCCTGGATTACAGCTCAAGCTGATTTTACATCAAAGATGGCAGATGAACCTAGAGATTAAGATTTTCCTGTTTCTGGTGGATTTTACTAGAGGCCATGCAAGCACTGTAAAGGGCCTAACTCGGTAGGATTGCTTGTCCTGAAGGGTGAAGAGAGACATATACAGGGAATGTGTAGTCATCCACCCCTCTCTGATGGCCTGCATATTTGACAGATATAGTAATATACGGAATAAAGATAACATCAGGTCCTTAAATTAATGAACTACATGGAACTCCAAAGGAGAAGCACAGATTGCAGGAAAACTGGGGAAACTCAGGCAGGATTTTAATGGCCAGGAATCTTCTTGCAGTCATAGTATCATCAAAGAGAATTCCATTTGTAAAGGATGGTCAGGCCTTACAAGGAGACAAACTCCATTCTTTGCTCAGCACATGGTGTAAAAAGGATCCAAAAGAGGCAAAAATACTATGAGTAAGAAATTTCTGACTCTGCTGACTTCATCAATGCGCTCATTAGCACTTTTTCAATTATTAATTGCTCTGGCTGCTGCAGTTATTACTGATCCATATTAATCCTCCAAGGAACATGAGATGACAACACCAAGTCGTGATGACCTTGTCTTTCCATATGCTACTGCTGGTCAGGAATTTTCCAATGAAACAGCTGTTCACTGGAAAGTGTGAATTTTCAAAAAATATTTGTTTTTGTTGGAAATAAACACATTTAATTGATTTCTGTTGGGAAAGTGGTTTTTGATCTGACATAGCCTTTCTACAGCTGATATTTATGAAGAGGGTTTTTCCCAAGGATGTTGTTAGATAAATAGGGCCTCTTTCTTCCTGGCAATTCATACAAAGTGAATGAGAGGAGACTGAGGAACAGCTAACACAGACTGCGTTCTAGGCTGACCCACCTTCAAGACCAACTTTGCCTACACAGACCTTACACAATGTAGCAGATAAAACAATAACCCCAAACCTTAACAAAACAATAGGGAAGTGACATCAACCTTTGTTATTTTTCTCATGAGTGTTTCAGACATTTTGTAAGATTCACAGTTGTGTGAGACGGAAACATCAGAGATTAACCTTCAGACAACATCAGTTCAACCAAATACTAAATTAAATCTATTGTATTCTGAAAGGAACAGATTCTTCTTTTTAAATATACTTTAAAATTATTTAAATTATTTTTAATATACTTTAAAATACAGCTGTGTCATTTGGTTCAATATCTTCTTCCCAAAGTCCAACCAAGCTCCAGTAAACCTAGGAACGATATATAGTTCTCTGTGTGTTGAAATGCTTTACAGTATTTTAGTACAATTATAGAATTTTTGCCTTTCCTTTTCTTCTTCCACACTCCTGCATGATTCAGTGCTCTTTCTGCATATTCAGCTGGGCAATGGTTCTGTGCAACAAAGAATTATAACTATGTGATTAATGGTTATATTGAAACAAACACAATTATCTGGTTGGGAAAGTCTGCTGGAAGCCAACAGATCCAAGAAGATATTAACTCAGGCTTTGTTGTCATGAAAGTTTTTATTCATCTTTGCATGTGAGATGAGCAGTGGTCTTTAGAAGGTTCCAGAGGACCCAAAGAGTTGTTCTTTTTAGTGTGAGAAACAAAGATCAGGAACAGCAAGTAAATGGCCAGTGTGCAACTTACAAGGCCAAAGTGGAATGAGGCAAAAAATTGCTAGAAAACGGAATGAATGGGACAGTAGATTCATGAAAGAGGAAAAAGATAGAAGGAAAACCAGAACAGAAGATGAGTGAAGATAAAAAGAGAAGGCTGAAATCTGGTTTTATAGACTGAAAGATGTAAGACATCATAATTTTTATTAATTAATATTACTTTTATTATTATTACAATTACTATGATTGCTATTGCTTCCTTTCCTTTAGCAATGATAGTACTGACAGAAAGTTGAGGAGTTAGGACAAAAATCCCATAAAAACTTGCAAAAGGCTCTTAAAGAGGGACAGAAGTCTGAGTTAGAGTTATCTAGTTTGGTTGTTGGGTAAAATTTCTCCCACTTTCTATTCAAAAATCAGTAGAAAGTCAATATTTGTGCAATGATCTGGAGGCAGCTGTTGTCTTGAATGGAATAGAATTAGGGCTGATCAAATAAATGTGTGAATTCTTCAAAAAAGAGTTACGTGCTCAGAGAGGGAAGCCACTCGAAGTGTTCATTTTTCTGGATGCAGGAAATGTTTCATTTCCATTCCCAAGTCAGTAGCACAGATGCTCAGGAGAGGATGCTCACATGCCAAAACTCTCCCTTTGCTCTCCAGAGTAGCATGGTTCTTAGGGAAAGAGTGTTCATGGCCTGAAAAATCTCCCAACCCAAAGCCACAGAGATGTTTGAAGGTCGGTCTGGAGTGGATTGCCTCCCAAGCACATCAGGAGACAGTGAAAGGACTGAGCTCGAGGCAAAAACTTGCATTTTATACTTTTTGGAGGAGGAGATGATGACTTGTCCTCATTTTGAATTTAGATATTTTTTAGAATGTCATTTTAATTTGATTTTATTTAAGCAGCTCCTAAATCCCTTAAATAAATCAAATTTGAGTTAAATAGACAATGACAGGAACAAGGGTGGTGGGAAGGAAACATGCTACCTACTTCTTTTCAGAGGAGCATCCTTTTTCATGGGAAGGATAAAAGAGTCAGAATCCCTCTAAGAATGCTATTGGGCTCATAGCAGCTTACGAGATCTAAAAAAAAAAAAAATAAAGATTTGCAGTAGAACTGTGTAAGAAAAAATATAGATCAGCTGAAATAAAATGGGTACTTAGTCCTTAAAATCAGAATATCATCAGGCTGAGCATGTCCTTCCTTTCAACTCTCACAGGACACTGCTTTTGCTATTCACTCATGTTTTTTCAATTCTCTTTTATTCCCAATCAATGCAATTTAATAACGCTGCATTGCCTGATAGGCCCCAACTATGTTTTCTGAACATTAAGTACAAGGAAATTCCCTGGACTTCCAGGTTTTGTTTATGGTCCTTTTTCTACAGCTTTATATCCACATGGGTAAGCACTTCCAGTGCTGGAATTCACATTGCAAGTGGCCTGTTCAAGTGATCCTTCCTTATAAGAGAAAACTTAGCAAGGTGAGTCCATTCAGTAATAATTCTTTGGAGAAACCCCAAATAACCCTAAGCAATAAAGAATTTTGCCTTTAGCTCTTTTCACCCTCATAGTTTCTAATGGGAAGGAAGTAGGGAAGGAAAAGTGTGGTTTTCCCTTATTCATGTGAGTTTCAGTTCATTCTAAATGAGTAGAGATGGTGTGCAGGTAGACTGGATTTTTAGCAGCCAAGCAATTTGTCTGGGTGAGGTTTTTCCTCCTTAGTGCCATTTAGCACCATTATTTTTGGATGAGACATGTTAAAGAGAGAAGAAATGGGCTGTGTGAAAATATGCAATGCCATGTCTAGATGCAATTTCCACGTGAATTATTTTAAATCCTCACTTCCAGGATGTCAAACATTAGGGAACAAATGCAGACAATCCTAGCTTCTTCTCTGAAGGAGATCATAAGTAGGAGCTCACACTTTTTGGAAGGTCAGATGATGCATTAAAATCCTGTAATTCCAACTTTGAGTAGGCAGTCCTTGCAGCAGCTGTAGAGATCACTCTGTGCTTGTTCCCTTTTAGCTTGTTGTTTCTATATCCACTCTTGGAAAGGAAAAAGATGTTCACAATACCTTGATCTGTTTATTTATAAATTGCCAGATCTTTGGCTGGAAGCATCCCAAGCACAAGAAAAAAAACCCACAACAAACTTATATGGAATGTTATAATTTAATTAAATGGGTTTATGTTATCCTAGAATTTCATTTCTAGTTTATTTCCTTTCCTGATTAAAAAAAAAATCCGTTAGTAGCAACATACTTGTCTCTCTGAAATTAATCTTCAAAAGAATGGAAGTTCTTACTAAAAATGATTTTATTTTATAATTTTGATTAAAAAAAACAACACCAGTTTTGCATATAGCTCTCATTCTCGCCATCTCCATTTACATTCTCAGGAGAATTTGGAGCTCAGAAAAGGTGCCAGACTGATGGTGCTGGAAGCCAAGGCCATTTCTGTCTCCTTTCATGCTGCCATTCTGGTGAGGAGACTGAGGGGTGCGTGGGAGGCTGGGAAGAGACACAGCTGGGACAGGTGACCCAAACTCACCAAAGGGATATTCCAGACCATCTGACATCATGCTCAGTTATATAAAATGGGGGGAAGAAGGAGAAAGGAGGGGACATTTGGAGTGATGGCATTTGTCTTCCCAAGTCACTGTTATACATGATGGGGGTCTCCTGGAGTTGGCTGAACACCTGCCTGCCCATGGGAAGCAGTGAATTAATTCCTTGTTGTGCTTTGCTTCTGTGTGTGGCTTTTGCTTTCTCTATTAAACTTTCTTCATCTCAACCCACAAGTTCTGCAGTTTTTACCCTTCTGACTCTCTCCCCAGTCCTGCTGGTGGGGAAGTGAATGAGCATCTGTGTGGGGCTTGGCTGCTGGCCAGGCTTAAACCACAACAGCTGACAACAACAGCAAGTTACTGGGCTTGGAACTATTCCTGCAGGTGGTGAGGAAGAGGACTGTCTTCCATCGGGGAGTTGCTACGTAATCTGACATTTCTGTAGTGCATCTCAAATTAAAGGTCCTCTTGCAAAAGCTCTGACTAGCAGTCCCAAAGGGGCATACCAGGCAGGAGGGAAGGAAACTAATAATCCATCCTGAAACTTCACCCTGAGATTGAATGTGGCTACCTGAGATGTGACAAAGGGCTTCCAAAGTGAGAAGGCATTCAGAGCCTTTCATTTTTGCCACGTCTTGTCATTATATATAGTGGATGCTTCTCAGCAGGGCGAATGAATCCGTGCCGAGTTCCATGTTGCAGTGGGGAGATTTCATCCTGCGCCCTTGGTCAGCAGGAGTTCCCTGCACCCCTCTGCTCTTGGGGTCTGCAGGGGGGACACCTGGTGAGCAGCTATGAAAATGGTGGCATTTTGCTTTCTCTCCAGCAGTTTGGTTTTCAGGAGGACAAAATTGTCAAAACCAATGCTGTTGTTTCTTATTCTGCATGTGTACAAGAATTGAGTCTGGGGCATCGGTAGGTGAGAATGAAAAGAATTAAATGCTTAATCTGCAGCTTGAGGAAAGGAGCACTCTGAGGGGCACAGGGGCATGTGCATACCTGGCTGGATTATTTGGCACTGTTTGTATTGGGTTCACATGGTAAGGTTTTGGTGAGAACTGACCAAAACCCCCATTCCCCGTCTCTCTGCACTGGTGGAGGGGAGGAGGAATCAGGAGTGAAGTTAAGCCTGGGAAGAAGGGGGGAAAGGTGATTTATGATTTGGTTTTATTTCCCATTATCCTACTCTGATCTGTTTGGCAATAAATTCAGATAATTTCCCCAGGTCAAGTCTGTTTTGCCTGTGACAGCAACAGGTGAGTGCTCTCTCTCTGTCCTTATCTCCAGCCAGGAGTCTTTGATTGTATTCTGCCCAGCTGGGGAGAGGAGGGGTAGAGCAGCTTTGGAGAGCACATGGCATCCAACCAAGGTCAGTCTACCACATTGTTACAACAATTCTGCAAAGAAAGAGCCCCTTCAGTTCTTAGAAATAGTCTATTGGTGAGCTTCTTTTTAAGGTAGCGTACTATATATGGAATCTATGTTGTCATTTGCTGTAATCCTTGCTGCATTAAAAGTTGTCTTGTTCAGTTGCACATCTGCAGTTTATGATGTGAAACACAATGACCCAGCTGACAGGATGTCACCAGTGTAACCCATGTAATGTGTCTCAGACACTTTTTCCAATGGCAAATTTCTGATATAAATCTATGGCAGTGAGTGCAAACAAATTCAAGACAGACAAGATAACAAACACCGTGGTTCAGCAGCCTATCAAATTATTTTCAGGTGTTCTGCAAAGGATTTTTTAGTGAAATTTTGTCCAATCTTCTAAACTATTTCACTGAAGAATTAGACTGCAGGGTTTGGGCTGGGTGTGTCTTTTTTATCGTGGGATAGCTTTGCAGGTGGCTAAAATGAGGTGATACAAATTACCTTCTTGTTTGTCTTACCTAGCTGTTTAATCCAACTTTTAAAAGCTGGATGGAATTCAAAAGCTGTCCAGTCAGGACACCAGAACATAAATTGTTTGGGACAACCCTTCAGAAGACGATCTAAAAGATTCCTCCACTACTGATGAGTTTCCATGAAAACGAAACGTAAACTGCCATTAAGTAATGGTCACAATACTGTCTTTAACTACTGCTATCTCCTTTTAATATCTTATTAAAGCTGTGCCCATGAATGCTACATCCAAAAATACAATGTGGAAAATAAAAATGGGAATAGAAGATTTGGTGTTCACGTTAGCTGAGCATTTAAGTGTCTGGTTTTCAGAAATTATTTCTATCCCATAGGAGAAAAAATGCATCTTGACATTTCAGGAACAGGCGAGAATTTTGCCATGTTGGGCAGCAGCATAGTGGGCACAGGAAGCCTTAGAGGCAAGGTCTTTTTAACAAATAACACAGCCTGGCAAGCAAGCAAATACAAAAGGCAAAGTGTGATAATATGGGCTACTCAGAAATGAGTACAACTTAGGATCTAAAAACCTTTTTATGAAATATACGTGGGACCAGTTACCCATGGACCTGAATTCTGAAAATCTCCTTTTCCCTGCTATCATCACCTTCTGGCGGGCAAACTCTTACCTTTCTCACACTGCTGACTGCTCTCTTCATTACCACAGCCCTCAGCTTACACAGGGGAAGTTACTGAGCCCGTGCACACCAGTGAATCTGCAGATAACTCCAGTGCTACCAACAGAATTACCTTGCATTTCCCCCAGGGAAAAAAAAAAAGAAAAAGAAGATAATTTGTCCTGAATTAATAGGTGTTTTGTCTTTGACTCAGCCAGGTGTCACAGCACTCTCTCAGGTCCCTTGTCCTTTTTTTTTCCAAGAGCTGGACTTCACCTGCAAAACTGGGATCTGACTCCGTATCTCCTCACTTGTTTGTTACCCTCCAGACCACCAGCATCATGCAGCACTGTCTTAACCCCCTCTTTTCTGGGCTATTTTGAAGTACCCGGTTCTAATGCAGTGTCATCCTACAAAGCACCCCAAGTTTATTATTTATTTCTTTGTATCAAGATAAGGTTAAGATACAGACCATCAATAGCAGGCAAACTAAGTTTTTGTCCTTTCTCCACAGAATTTTCTTCCCTCTCTATTTCTGTACCCGGCAGAGTAGAAAAACATGAGACACACAGATTTGCCTGAATACATCTCAGAGGGCATTGCAGCAGCTTGGGTGGTAAACACAGCCTCTGTCTTCATATTGACAAAATAAAATAGGCCAACACTCTCTCAGAAGCTGCATAATCTGCAAAAGCTGCTGACTGTGGGTAGCAGATGCTTGTGATTATCCTGGATACAAAGGGAATAGGACCAAGGAGGTCAAGCCAGAAGTAAATAGGGGCCACAGGATCCAGGTATGCAAATGTAACATTAAAGATGACAAAACTGTGCTAATGCAGATGCATGACTGACCAGTGGAAGGACCTGCTGAGGAAATTTGTAACACCAGCTTTGTTTTTACCAACAGGAAAAAATCTCAGAAAGCTACAGTAACAGGCACAGAGTGACCCAGTAAGGTATTGTATAGTACAGGAGAAAGCACTTGGTCTCTGCATTCCTTTCTTTGCTCTCTCTGGGTTCTTTCGTAGCACTCTATGTGTCAGAGCCATAGCGTCCTAGCAGGATAGAGGGCAGGACAAGGAGCTGTTTCCTTTCCAGGGTCTGTGAGCTCTGCTGAGGACAGGGTGAGAGATTCTCCTGGCTGTATATTATGCCTTGTTTTCACAAACGCATCCTGAAAAAAAAAAAAAGAGTGCTTTGACTGCTAAAGTGCTTTTCCTTTGAACCTGACCCAGATCTTTCTAAACCATCTCAGCTACAGAGCTAAGTGGACTGTGGCAAAATCCCACTGCTCGCCCTGGCACACAGCACACCTCCCGCTGCACAACTGGAGTGAGAGCTCGGAGGAGCAGAGGTGGGCTCTGTGCTGCACACAGCCTGCACAAGCACTGGCAGGCAGGGTGGGCATCTGTCTCATCCCACTGCTGGCAGTGTGTTCCTGTGCGTTTACACTGGCAGCCTGTGACGGACATCTTCAAAGAAATGCTGCATTCTTTAATATTTAAACTTGCATTACTCTGAGGTGGGATTGCACTGTGTATGGTGTCCTCATGAAAATCCAGTGATACACTTTGGCTCAAGGTTTCGCTGCAGTGTACTGGTTGAAGACCAAAGGTTATCTTTGTACTCCAGTGCATTGTCAGTACAGGATTCCAGAAACACAAGAAACAGTCAAATAGGTGGGTTGGAAGCTGCCAGTGACCTTTCCCAAGGACTGACCTCCCCAGAAGTGTGTGGCAAGGATCCAGTACTGAAAGATGTGTTTCAAAGAGACAGCCAGCTGAAATCCTAGCCTGGTATAAGTACATGGGAGTTCTGATCAGCAGATTTCCACCTGGTTTGTGTAATAGGAAGGCTGAGGTGGAGCTAACATTTCAGTCTCAAACATTGGGTTTCAAACATGGTAGCCAAAAAGTGAGCAAAGTCTAATAATAAAAGCAGGACCTTGAGGACAGCAAAGTCAAGGTCTATGTCTACTCTTACCCCAGGCTGGTTGGACAACCTTGGCAAAAACTTGGCATCAAGACATTCCAAGGCTGCACCAGAGAAAAGGAAAAGGAAAGATGGAGCTTGCAGGAGACATCTGTTCAAGGAGAGAGCCAGGGCCATGGCATTAGTGTGAGACCAGGCAATGGATGGGGGAGAGATGGCTTTTGGGGAAAGAGAATCAAGGACACTACTGTTTGAAGAGCTTAGCTAGAAAATGACAGGTACTGACAGGTGGGAGGAGGGGAGGCATATTTTTCTCCCCCAACATAGCAAAATCAGTGCTCATTAATGGCTGCAAAACACTGCTGAATATCCAGAGCCCCACCCAGGCTGCTAACAAAAATGTGAGCATATGGATAGGATTACCTTATTATTATTTTGCAACATTCCCAGGAGTAAGATCAAAGGAAGGATCCCCGCTCCACTATAGATAGAAGGTCATTTTCCTTCTTAGATAAGAAAAGTGACTTTTTTCTTTTTTGCTCAAAGAACGGTTCAGTAGAAATAATTCCCATGTAAGTGTCTAGAGGGCAAGGTTGGAAGTGCTCAAGTGAAATCCTAAATTTTCAGAAAACCACAGCAAAATCATATTCTTCATCTGGTCACAAGAGGGTGAAAGGAAAGGAATAGCACAGGTCTGTCCTACCCAAGCACCAGAGAATCAAGAGATGCTTGTTGAATAGCTTTTCCTAGTGGTTATTATGCTCTCAGAATGGGGCGGGGGGCGGAAAGCCAAAGAAAAATATTAAAAGAGGCTGAATAAAAATGTAGCTATTTCCATTTCCCTAACTGTTATGAATTTTGAAAAGATGTTTCATCTTCTGAGCAAGACTAAATTACAGACAGGATGACAGATGGGGTTTGGGCTGAGTACAAGGCTCTGCTGACATCAGACTGCAGGGATGCTACCAGTTTAGGGATTTAGAAATGCTACCATTCAAACAGCATTTATTGATTAGTTTGCATAAAATCATAGGTTGATAAGATGCTTTTTTCCCCCATATATGAACTATATGTGATTTCCTGATCAGTGCTGAGAAGTGTTTAAGCAAGTGAAATTAACCAAACCTTGCTACAGTGATGCAGCTGCTCTGCTTCTCTTTCTGTGGTCACCCCAGATGTGCTTACTGCCCAGCTCCAGCCCCATCTCCCAGTTCCCTGCCATGCCAGTGTCCTCTTTTCCACCGGGAAGGTATCACTGTGCTGGGCCACGCAGTGAACATGTGGGCTTATCTTAACTCATCAGACCTAAGGTGTAGCACGTTCAGTTCGTGAGGGGCCACAGCACAGGGAAGGAGCCCTGTTGCTGAGTGGCTTTGAGCGAGGAGCCTGGCTATCTGCAGCTGATCACAGATCCCATGGGCAGGCACGTTGGCACATGAGGCTGAGGGTTGGGGCGTGAAACTCAAGGACAGCACATTCTGCCTGCAAGGGCCTGTGAGTCAAGAAACAGCTGTGGGTGACCAAGACTGGAGAGCTTGGTCTTCCCCACCCCAGCCTTAGTCCTGTTTTTGGAAAGGTGCTGTGCTAACAAAGGCATGGTGTCATGCTGTCCTATTGCTCCCAGCAGCAGCAGCATGGTCCTGCCCCAATTCCTGATAGCTTTTTCTTCCTCATAACGAGGCCTGGAAATTACCTTGTCTTGCTATTATTCCTAATGCTGCCATTGCTGTAATAGCTGGTTTTCACAAAGACCTGTCAAGGTATTATTTCTGGGAGGTCAGAAGCATCACGCTGCCAGTGGAGCATGGCAGGAGAAGAGGCACATCTGCGACATGGAGCAGAGTGTGGCCCAGAAGTGCTGAGCTCCCATTGACCCTGTTCCAGAACTGGGACCTTCTCAGCTGTGCCTGGCACGGTGCTGAGCGGGCTGCAGGCAGCTGGCTGGCACAGCCACCTCCCTGGGAGGCTCCCAGGCGTGAGACTGCATGTGGTGACAAGGTGCCACATCTGCGCCTTGCTCCACTGCTTGGACGTGCCCAGTAATGTCCCAAAGTACTATTTTAGGATATCAGTTCAGCACCATTTTCAGGGTTATAGATATCCAGATGGAAAAGACCTGTTAGCTCTTTTGACCATCCTTCCTGCCTAGAAAGGATTATAGGAGCCACTGATACCTGAATTTGCATCAGTCTTTCCAGGTGTTCTCTTTGCAGGAGTGTGAACACATTGGCTGCAGATTGTTCCTTACGTGCAGCTTCTGAATCAGACACACCGCTTTTTAGCAGTGCTTAGGGAGCATCTGGGTGCAGCTTGCCAAAGGACAGGGCAAATCTGTGAGCAGTAGTATTCATTCTTCCTAATCTGGCTCATAATATTCACAGAAGAGAATAAGAAAAGAGAACGGCCTAATGTGTGACAACGTCAGGCGTCTCCTGCGTGCACTCAGCCCTCCTGGTGCCTGCAGGACAAGTCAGTTTTCCCAATGTTGGGACCGGATACGTTAGGCTTAATTCCTGATTTTTTCAGTCAAGGCAAATATCCGGAACTATTAATTCCATCTCTGGAATGTGACGAGGAAGCACCTATCTTGCCTTTACATGCTTAAATATCATTGCCTCCTAGGGATTGGCAGAGCCTGTTTGATGGCTCTTAAATTGGGTTCTTAATTGCTCTTAGGAAGTACACAGCTACTGCTCACACTGCCGAACCAAGCACTTGCTTTGTTATGCAAAGACTCAGATTAGAGGGGAGAGAAACAAGAACCTACCTGCGAGCTCCTTTCTACCCCTTTGCACCAGGAGTACCTCATCTGAGCCTGCAAGGGTTAACCTGGCACAGAGCTGCTGGGAAGGAGAAGAGAAATAGGCCCCAGTAGCATACCATTTTTTTTCTTGCTAGCAGCTAATTTCTCTTCTGGATTCTTCTGTTTCCCTAGTGCAAGAAATTCCCGGCTCCTGACAGAAGTTGCAGGGAAACTAATTAAAAGTACAGCCTCCCGCCACCTCCACAAAGGAGCCAAAACTCACATAATGCTGGTGGGCTGGGAAGGTTTCTAAAATATCTTAATGTGATGCTGCTGTTTGTTAAACACTGAGGGCAGAATACATAAACTAGGAAACAGCGAGCCTGGCACTCCTTGCTGGACCTGTGGGATGATGGATGAGTGTTTGTTCGCAGCGCACTCAGCACTTCCCACCTCCCATGCTAATTCAGCATTTCTGTGGGGCTGCCTTTGCTGCTGTGAGCAGCTGACGGTGAGCACTGGCAGTGCCTGGCTCTGCGGGGTAGGTGTGGCATTGCAGGGGACACCCCGGACAGAAACCAGACAGTACCACACTGATCCTGACAATTAATATGCTTGGACAAAGCAGCAACTGCAGCAAAACCAGAGAAATCGATGCTGTTATCTTGCCCAGCAGCAGCTCCAAACAGACTAGGAGAGTACCAGAAGCTGACCAAACCTTGAATTTTTTCGAAGAATAAAATCCCTTTTCTTTAATGCAATATTCCTTTAAATTGGTGTTTGATTTTTTTCAGACAACTGAACAAACACAATAGCAGATGGAGTCCCTGTTTCTTCTCCTGGCATGTTCGCAGCTGGAATGTGCAAAGCCTTAATCTCCATTTATAAGAATATCAGGAAATATATTTACATTCAGTGTTGCTATGGGGGCTGAATGGTAAATAATTATGACCTCAACATACTGAGATGGTTGGCAAGGTATTAGTAATCAGTACTACAATACCTTTTTGTCATATTGCAATACTGAAAGATTTCTATAGGAAAATATCTGTTTGATGCATTAATACACACAACAAATACAGAATTTTACTGGTACAATCCTACATAATACTGAGGTCATTTATATGGAATTTGTTTTTAAAAAGAACAATTCATAAAATTATTCTTTTAGTATGACGAGGCATAATTTGCCAGGGATTGTCTAAGGACTAGAATACTTTTAAGCTACAGTTTGGGAAAAAGAATCCAACAGCTTGGGTATTCTTTTTTACAATGTCTGATTTAAAGAAAACATGTTCTGGGGTCAGCCCTTCAGCTATCACCTCGGTATGTGAGGGTGCCAATTAAATTTGGTGATGACACAAACTTACGAGGTTTTGTTGGTCCAGGGGCAGATAGTGGGGTGGTAATCAGATGAGCCAGAGGGCTGAAGAAGCAGGAATCAAATTGCATCTAGCAGAGCAAGGTGGAGGACCAGGTACCAGGGGACTAATATGATGGTAAACTCAGACCTCATCAGCTGGAAACTGCAGAGGAGGAGGAGGAGGAACACTTGGGTACAGCAGCCAAACTCAGGGAGACTGTGTGCTGGCAGTGTGATGCCTCAAATGGTCCCTGGGGATGTATTTCCAGAGGCAGGGAAATATGAGACAGTGGCTAACTTAAGGTACTATAATAGTTTGATACTCTGAATTATTAATGTCTTAAATATTAGAGATTATCAATACATTGAGACCAAACATAAAACGGAGTAGCAGAGCAAACTCTCCCCTGCCTTTGGTGTGGAGTTGTCCTGTTTCTGCTACAGCCACATGCCCCTGCAGTGGATTGGATATGAAGAGCCATCTCATTCCTGGCTGGAATCTGTCCCACCTGCCTTTAAGGACAACCCCTACATCATCCAGACTCCTTCGTCAGAGCCTGCCACCCAGGAGTTGAAAAGGAGCAGGTATTTTAGGAGCTGCAATGTGTCTGATCTATTTTAGACAACTACTGTGGGATAAGGCATATCATGTCCTGGAAGTGCCTGTTTCACTCCGTCGCTAGACATCTACATCTGCTCCGATGGCTCCCACCCTGCCTGCCACCAGCAGGCTCAGCCCAGCTGACTGTGGGAAAGTTTTGCTAAAGAGACAGATTCCTCGCCGTATATTATCATTTTATTTACTTTTCGGGAGGGTGTTATTTACTTAGTTTTGTTTTTGTTCAGAATCTCTAAATAGTTCGAGGGGTGAACTCTGTGTCTGAATTTTGAACTGCAAGCATGATTTTAAATACTTACTTGTTTAAAAATAACTATTTTTGCTGGAAGCTTCTTTTAAAGAGTTTCATGAAAAAAAAAAACAAACAAGGATTTTAATTACTGTGGAGTTTGTGCACTTGCTCTTAGTAAACTGGATTTTTTTCAGAAAATATATGACAATTAGGGATTTCTAACCCTGCTCTAATTTAAGCTGGCTCTGAGTGTTTGTGAGAATCCCAGCTGCAGATTTTGAACCTCATTTTGACTGACACATTCTTAATTTCAGTGTGGCAACAACTGAGAAAAAGCAAGATTTTAACATCAGCTACCTTGGTTTTACACCAGCAGCAGGAAATTCAGTCGCTGTTTCAGTCATGCCTCATGAGTGATTGAAGGCCTGTTTTGCAAAGCAGTGAGATGCCTGTGTACATTCCTGGGGTGATGTTACCTGTTTGTGCATAGAATCATGGAATCCTGGAATCATCAAATGGTTCGGATTGGAAAGAACCTTAAAGACCATCTAGTTTCAATCCCCCTGCCGTGGGCAGGGATATCTTCACTAGATCAGATTACTCAAAGCCCCATCCAACCTGACCTTGAACACTTCCAGAGATGGGAAATTGATGTTCCTACATTTCCCAGAACAACTACATTTGGGAACATGGAGCCTGTATATTGAGGCCCAGGGCCTGAAGATGTACCAGTGCTTCCAAGAGAAAGCCACTGGCAGTTTTTCTTGGAAAACAGAAGAAAAGAATGTATATTACAGGTTTCACATTTCTGACTGTGATTGTGCCTGTGATTCCTTCACCATAGCTGAAACACCAGCTCTGTCCCCTAGTAAACAGCCATTACTCATTACATCTAAGCCTTGCCATTATTTGGAGGCTTCAACATTAGTTTTGTTGGACTCTGTTGTGTTGTTTGATGTGTTTCGAGGCAGTTCAGGCATCACAGTGATCTCCAGGCAGAGCAGACCTGCCCTGTATTCACGCAGGTGATCCCCACTTGCTGAAGAAATCCTGCTCAAGCAAATGTCAGCAACAGCACAAGTACAGAACTGTATAAGCAGACTGAACACCCTGGAAAATTTTGCCATCAAAAGAAAGACAGCTCTCCAGAGTTCTCCTTTTCATATTCATGAAAGATGGCAGAACTGCAGAGGAGTGAAAGTAAACACCATGCATAATTTAACAAGTATTCACTGCGAAAATATTCTTAAGATTACCTGCAGAAGACCCAGAAAAATGTGAATAATTTGTGTTGTGTGGTGTGGAAAACAAGAGAGCCCTCATGCAGTTTGCCATGCTGCCTGCCTGGTGGTACTGCTGAGTGATGGTACTGCTGATGGTGCTGCTCTGGTGCAGCTGCACCTGTCTCTGGTAGAGATATTCCTACAGAGTGGTGGTGCTGGTGGTGTTCTCAGTGCCACGCCCGGGCTCATGAGCACACCTGCAGCCCATTTCCACTGGCAGGCAGTACATCTGCTTCCTCCCTGTCCTGAGAGCCCAGCCATGTGGTTAGGAGAGCTGGATTTTGGCTGGCTTTCCCTGGCATCTGCCTCGGTGTTATTTGAATCTAGTTGTTCCTTGCCACGGCAGAGTAAATGTTGCTAAAGGCAACTTTTTGAGGGTTTGGGATTTGGGGTGGAGAATGGGTGGAAAAGAGTGGAAGTCCTGTTGGGATGCCATGTCTACCTACATACACCTGCTTTGAAAAAAAAAGGAAAAATACAGAAGACAGAGTATAAAGCACCAGTTATCAGCAAGAAGCAGAAGACTGGTGATGCAGAACTGCCATTCCCTCCTGAGCTGTATCCTCTCTCTAAAAGCAGCCTAGAGCATCTGCATCCAAGAAAGAACAACAAACCTGGACACTGCTATCATTGGGTAGTTTCCTCTGGGTAAATGGTTTTTGTACCTGTACTAAATGAAAGGGGTGTTATGGTCTGAGAAATGAGTATTTACTTTTATGTCAAAACTCGAGTCTTTTTATCCTTAGCAAATAATCTCTTCCAGCAACATGAATAGAAATAGAAAGCTTTTCTTAAACAGAGGCAAGGATTCCTGCATTCCAGTCGGGGCATATAGTTTGATTTTCTTCCAGTTTCAAGTCAGTGAAAATAAAGACTCATAGTGAAATAAAGGCCAGAAAGAGCAAGAAAAGCTAGGCCAAAATAAAGCCAAAAATCTTTAAGAATTTAATTTCAGAAACCAAAGATGGGAGGCACTGTTAGGTGTTGCAGAACGCAGGAAGAGAGGCCATTGTCATTCCAGGCTGGGTTAACACAAGGCCTTAGAGCCCTGAGAACGTTGTTTGTTTTCTTCCTTCTTTCTCTACCATGTAGATATGGCCTTTGGGTAACCTGGGCATAGAGCAGAAGAAATGTCAAGAAATCAAATTGAGTTTATTTTTTGGGGAATACCCATCAAGCTGCAAGAAAGAAAAGGTCACTATCTATTTGACAGGGTTTAAAAACATTCCCCAGATGCTATGGCTGGTACAAAAGCAAAGATTGTGTAATTCTGGGGAAGCAGCAGTGTTCCTAGTGGTGTTTCTTTCCCTGTTCTCTGGAAAGAGAAGCCAATTAGAAAAATCAGCTACACTTTTAAAATTCTTCTAACTGCATGAAGTGTAGGCTTTTCTATTTGCTTTATTCTATTGAAGCACTTCAGTTGTTGGATGAATGGTAATCACTGTGGAATTTGTGGGAAATTTGACCTTACAAGACACCTCTTTCAGGACTGGTTGCAGGCAAGTCCTCCAGAGCATCATTTAATCAAATAGTTGTAGCCATAAATTATTTTTTCACTGCAAACCAGATAAATTTAAAAGTGTGAGATGCTGAATCCTGAACACTCTAAAAACAGTGAACAAAAACCCCCCAGCTTCTTGAAAGCTGCCTTGAGTCACTCAGATGTAATTAAAATTTCATTTTGATTAAAAAAAAAAAAGTAAATTGTTATACTTTTAGCAAAAGCTATTTTTTAAATTTGAAAAGCCTATTTCTCCTTAGCATTTTTGTCTGTGTTGAATGAAGTGTTATGGATTCAAGCACAGCATCGCTCCCCTCCCTGTTTCAGGGCTGTGTGGGCACCGGGTGCAGGAGAGAGCAACACCCTGCTTCTGCAGGATCTTCCAGGCAGGCACCTGGGAGCCCTTTGCAAATACCACTCAATATCTGAGGTGAGCTCATTAGGTATTCATAGCCGTGTTGGTTTGTAGTTGGCACAGAGAGCCCAAGGGATTAAGGACTGCATCTCGTGCCTCCTCCTTGTGCCCTGGAGGGATGCAGTGCCCGAGCAACGCATCTCTGTGTGTTTGCACAGCTACCAACTGCAGCTGTTGTCTACAGCTTCTTTTCCAGCCTGGGCCACGCTCCTTCCGAAGGGACAGTGGGCAGAGCCAAATGTCTGAGCAGTGGGAGCTGAGAATAGCTCCATGAAGGTGTGTGTGTTTGTGTGTGCATGGGGAAAGGTGGAGGCACCTCCAGCACCTTACTGGGATGAGGGCAGGGCAGGGGCCAAAGCTGGCATGAGAGGAATTGCCCAACAGCTGAGTCCAAGCCCAGATGCAAAGAATCACTGCAGCTGTGTGATTCACAGCCTTGCTTGACTTCATAAGAAACACAGCTGGTCCAGAAAACATTCCACCCACATTTGATAGGGGGAAAAAAAAAAAAAAAAAGGCCTGTTTTTCAAAATATGTTTGGTTTCTGCAGGTTTTGTCAATAAGCCCAGCACAGACTCGTGCTTTAGGTTCCCAGACACCCACAGGTTTCCTCTGTGCCCTTGAGAGTGAGTCAGAGCCCTCCCTCCTGCGGCTTCCTCTCCACGCAATGAAAGTCACCAGTTTCCTCACGTCGCAGGTGTGTGGTCAGGCTAAGGGTGCAGAAAGCCAGTCTGGCAGTAAAAATGCAGGCAAGTATCTACTCTCAAATCCAAAAGGCAAAGAAGAACTCTTTCTCTGGAAAAATTTTGGCTGCAAAGAAAACAGTCCTGCTGCAAGCGCCTTCCAGGGAGGTGCAAGTGCTTTTCTTCCTGCAAAAAGATGAGTTCTCCTGGGAAAAGACTTTTACTGTAATTCCCACCTCATCTATGTTTTTCTTTCAGCCTCTGTTCACTGTTAATTATTTTTTCAGACTACCCATTTCTCCTGTCTTTTTTCCCCAGGCAATTGCTTCAAGGCACTCCAGCGTTAATGGGCCACGTGTTTATTTTTAGCTCTGCATCTTTTTAGTGTAGGAGAACCTGGTGGATGGTGAAATAAGCACCTCTAGCCATCATCAACAAATTCTGCCTCCAGTACCCTTCCAGACACTATTTCATCATTTTTTCAATGAAGTGACAGCAAATACGTGGTGACCTGCTGCACAAGATGCAACATGTGCATCTCTGTGACAGGCACCTGCAAGCAGAGACTGCCTGGAAGGGCAGAAATGCTTCCAGCAAATTGTGGGACACCAGTTTCACCTCTCTGCAGGTGCCCAGAAACAGCAGAGAGTGGAAGAACACTCCAAAAGGACACCATTCCCCAGTACAAATTGCAGACTACCCCTTCCACCCCAGCTGGAAGGACTTCATGAAGGCCATGCCAGTGCTGAAGCACCCCAGAAAACATGAAACTATACTGAAGGTCTAACTAGTGGTGAGGAGGGTTGGGACAAAATGCTCACACAGACACAGGGACAGCCCAGAATAAGCCCCTGGGCTTCTGAGTAGAATTTGCCAAACAAGTTCCTGGCTCAGGATTGTTGTGTCTGAAACAGCTGTGTGCCAGCACTGCAGGAGGTGCAGGGCCCTCAGCACTGTGGTGAGACCTAGAAACAGAGCTCAAAAATGACAGCCCTAAATGATTCACACACACACTCTCCAAGCCATGGGACTTCCCAAAACAGGGAGGAACCAACCTGAAATCAAAAGGTATCTTCAATATCTTCAGGCACCACAGAGGGGTGCCGAGTGCCAGAATTGTTGTCATTGGGGCAGAAAGAAAATCCATGAGCAGTGGAAGTGGGTAAAACTCACTTTGTGTTGCAGTGACTACACAGGAGGGTACAGGAGGTCAGGGTGCAAATCATCAGAGGGACTGCAGATGTTTCTAGGGCATGATTAATCTCACCCCAAAGGAAATGGCAGCATTCAGTCAGAGGAACTGTACCATTTCTCTGTCACAAGACTGCAAAGGTGCCTCCCTTTGGCATCTTAAGGGAACACTACCAGAATGGTTCAGTCACCAGTGATTGTTGGGAAAAAAAGATAAATCCCCCAAAAAAGTATGTCATTAACCACTGCCCACAGACAGAGACAGATCTGTTGGGCTACAACACCAGAAATATAATTCTGTATGATGGGACACAACCTTGCAAAATAATTGTCACAATGTTCAGAGCTGTAAGGCCGAGGAGGCTCCTTCCCAGACCCAGTTATGGCTATATGGGAAAACTCTTTTTGCTATACAGGAATTTTTTCAACGACATCAGTGTTCATTCAAAGGAGCTACAGGAAAAACTGTTTAAAAGGTCAAATCTGAACTTTTTGATTTAGTTTAATTTAATTCCTTTAGTTTCCTTGAGGAATTGAGAAGCCTAAAGAAAGAACCAGATATATTTTATAGGAGTCTTGGATGAACAAAATTACTGATACATTGCTAAGACTTACTGTGCGTGCACAAGAGCCTGGGGAGGTAGAACGGGCCTTTCTGGGCAGTGTCTGGACAAACCACATGCATGTTCAGGAAAAAGGGCATGGGGTCCAACTGTGGGAGCTTTTACCTCTCCTCTGAGCTGCTCACAGGCTGCTGTTCGGCCTTGGGATTTTTAACAGTTTTTGATTCTTTTTGAGGGTCGTTTGAGAAGTGGCGAGCACGCACAGGGTACCTGGAGTGGCAGGTCTGACTCAGCAGTGTCTTGATTGCTGAGGTGCAAAAGAGGGAGAGGCACCTTCATCACTGCACCTTTCCCTGGTGTCGCAAGGGAACGGAGCTCCTTGTTCCCCCATCCGCCCTCGCTGCTCCACCACCTCGAGGACTACACTGCTGCCTTGCAAAACATCCACAGCCTCGTGAGGGGTTGTGCAATGGCCTTAGGAGATTGCCTGTCCGCCAGAAACTCAAAAAGCTCCATAAAGTCAATATACATGAACACTAGTTTTATCTCCTTGAAAACACGTGTGTGGGAAGGCCTCACCAGCTGCACGTTTTCCCCTACAACTGTTTAACACATGCTTTTTGACTGGGGCTGCGGCATCTTTTATCAGCCTTTTAGTGGCCATGTCTGCCACGGTCCATGCTTGAATATTCCATCTTGGAAGAAGCGTACGATCCTGGAGCATGGCAGTGTGATGTCGGATTTTCCATAGAGTTGTACCCACTCACACCAGAAAAATGAAGGACCTGTATAGCTTAATTAACTGGAACAGGGCTTATTCCTGCAGTGTTTTGGTTGATCTGTTCCATGTTGGGCGTGAATTTTGACCAGTGGGACACTCTTCTTGGGCTGGCATTTACTTTATATTCTGCATGGTGTGCGTGTTGTGCTTTTAAAGCTCAAGGCTTTTCCTGACCATTTCCTAGACTGGTTTTTCATATTGACCTGGGCTCTGCAATGCAGAAGTGACACCACCCCAGTGTTCCCTAAAGGACTTCCAAAACATTTCACTGACCATGTGTGGTCCCCTGCTAACGACTTACCCAGCAGCTGGGAGCAGCGTTGTGGCTTTGCTGGGCTGTAGTATAGCAGCCCAATTACATGAAATACACAGCTCCCATGACTGATTTCCCAGCCGTGGCACCTTGCTGATTGCACAAACAAAACCTGTAAATGAAGGCTGTATGGCACATGACCTCTTTGCAGGGTGCTGACACAGCAGTGTCCTGTGCAAGCAGCAGGAAAAGCAGGAGCCAGGGCAGGTCACCCCAGGACTGGGCCATGTTTGCAAGGAGAAATGCCTTCTGACAAGCTCCTCTTTTCAACAGGCAGGTCTGCACGCTTATCTTTGGGATTGAAGGCTTTCTTCAAAGCAGGCGTCAGGGAAAAACACCACCTGTACTTTGAATGCTCCTGGCCTCCTTCTGACCTTTCCTCAGCCTCCCTCTGGGAGTGAAATCTGGGTGAAGGCAAGGATTACCTCTCTCCTTTCATATCAGTAATTAAGTGCAAAAGGATAAGGAGAAAAACTCTGGGATTTCATCCAAGAGAGGCCAGGACAGGGTGGACTGGGAACTTCTTGTGGGTAAAAGTGTGGAGGTCAGGAGGTCGCCCATCCTGGCATAGAGCTGGACAAGGATAGGTGAGCAAACCCCATTCATCTTTGTTCCTCCAGTTGTGGGATTTTAATAATGCATGATGCAGGAAAGTGCTGCATAAAGCAATTTCTCATAAAGTCCATCCAACTCATGTGTGAATGAATTCCAAAATATTAAGCTTGCTCTTAGCCCTTAATAAAGAACAGGTTGAGTCCCATTTGGATCATTGACTTTAAGTGAGAGTTCAATATCAAAATGCTTTTGACATATTTGCCACCTCTGTAGATTGTAGAAGTCATTTGCTGTTGCTGCATTTTCGATTTGTCTCCTGACTCTGGGAGCAGAGTTGGCAGGTGCGATCTCAGAGAGGGGGGCCTCTCTCGTTAGCTCACGGCTGGTGGCTGGCCTCCAGGATGACAAGGTAATGAGATTTGCTTGCAGAAGGTGTCGGGAGCCCCTGTGCCACAGCCAGCCTCTCTGGAGAAAGCACAGGGACTGGGCAGGAGAAGGACAGGGATTCGTCCACTCCTGTCAGCTCCACTCCATTTCACATGACAGAGGTCAGCCCATGTGCTAGGAGGACGTGTATGCAAGTTCATGATGGGACTTGAAACTGAATGTAAAGCTTGTTTCAGTCCAGGGGGGAAATATCTCACTGAATTGGATGTCTTTTGACCCCATTTTGGGTCCATACTGTGCCACTAGCTTGTGAAACCTTATTAAGCTGGAAGCTCTTCTCTGATAGAGACCAGTACATTCTGTGAAAACTGTTTTGCAAAATTTTGCAGTGCGTTTTATGTCTTTTTTCATTTTGTAACAGGAGAACTCCAAACCAGATGTTCTTTCATCTTCTTGCTTTCCTTCCCTGCTGTTGAAAGTGATTCAGATCCACTGAGGGCAGAGAAGCCACACAAGTACTTAGACTGTGAAACATAAAGCTTAATACTTGAATAAAAACTTGCACAAGGATTAGGCAATTTCTTGTAATTAATAACAATCTGTAAGTTTTATTGATGAACATTTCAGCCAAGAAATACATTTTCTAAGTCTATAAAGTATTGTATAGAGTTATTTTCCCAAGTTCCTTCATAGTCTTATAATTATCAAAGTTTGATGTGTTTTTATTTCCATAGTGTAATTGCCAGCTGGGATCAGGAAGAAATGGATCTGTTTGTCATACAGATATGTACTACTATCTCCAGTGCATTCTAGTCTGGGTTCGTTGTTTTGGAGGGAGGTTTTTTTGTGGTCTGTGGCTTCATAAATAGGTCACTGCTGAAGAAAAACGAGACCATTGGCAAATTCTGGTGTCACAATTTTTGCAGTCCTGCACAATACGGGGATGCGGGGGCATTCTCATTTTGCAGGAGGGTCAGACTAGGTTTCCTTTAGTGGTCCCTTCCAACTCGAACACGTCCATGATTCTATCCTGGCCTCTGGGTCAGTGACATCTTGGTCTTTATTCCCAAATCTAGTCTCTTTTGCTGAAGATTAGGATAACATGCCAGAAGTTTTTGCAGGGGTTTATATTTGTGCCATGAAGTTGCTTCTCGGAGTCAAAAAGAAAGCCAGTGCTGGTGCAGGATTTGACTGCTGGTGATGAAGTATGGTGCCATCTCAGAAACAGGGAAATTGAAGGAAGAGATTCACACATGAGGTGTTGGTCCATCTGTCAGTTAGGCCACAGTTTTCCAGGAGAGGAGCAGGAAGGTGTTTATCTCCTTGAAGCCATGTGAAGACAGGGAGGAGAGGGCATACAGTGCTACAGAGACCAGCACCCTGTGTCAGATGGGACCAATATGGGGACTGGAAAAGGACCACCTTCTTGTTGGAGTTACGAGTTAATAAATCAGACATCAGGCAGGGGGATGCATTGCCTGCAAGTGCTTGCAGGCCCCTCTATGTGTGTTTATGCAAAGGATGACTGTGATGGCAGGATGCAATAGAGGCTCTGCCAGTCACGCTGGGTGTCCTTTGCATAGGGTCACCATCCCAGGGCACAGACATGGAGCTGCAAACCCATGTGTCAAATGCTGGAGCAAAGCCTGGTTGCCCAAGCTGACACGTAGTCGTGGCCATGCGGGCAGCAGGCAGTTCTGCAGGCGCGCGGTGCAGCAGGGCTCAGTGAGGGATGCACCTCGGGGACATAGGTGAAACGATGCTCTGAGGGATCCCTGCAGGGAAACATAAGGGCAAGGCATAAAGAAGGGCCTTTCCCCACCCAAGTGGGGAGCTGCACTTGGTATGTAGTGTTGCACCCACCTAAAATTCCTTGCTGCCTTTCAGATGGGAATGAGCATTACTGAAACCTTTTGAAGGTGCTGTGTCATAATTCCCCCAACCCAAAAAGACAGATGCAAAAGAGCACTTTGTGATGAATAAATGATGTGACAAAAAGGAACAAGAGTGAGTATGCAAGTGCTTCCCCCCCTCACATGCTTGGGCTGAGCTCTTCCCTGCTGCTTCCTCACAACGTCTTTACCTTTTCAATTTTGTACTCGTACAAATATGCACCCTGTACTCCAATATACCCTATAGCCTTGCTTTATGATTCTCTCAGTTATCACTTCATCTTCCAGCAATTGACCACAGCACGCTGCACAGCCTGACCCACCTTTGAAATAACTCATTTGAGCTCTCTCTTTGAGGGGCTGAGTCACAGAACCCCACAGATGGCCAGCTGCTCCGTGCCTTTGTGTCCCTCTGAACTGCAATGAAAGCAGGGCACAGCACCCAGTGGGCTCCCTCCCGCGGGTGGGCTCCTTTCCACAGCCCCCAAATTCATGACTACTTCCTCTGTGTAAATGAAAACTGCAGGATCAGAGCCCTAAGGGCTAGGAAATATTGTAATGTTAACATTTATTCATTCTCCTTGGGCAACTCAGCTGGCAGGTCGTTAAGTAACAGCTGAGAAGGAGGCAGCGGGCAGGGCGCTTGGGGAGAGAGAATGAGAGGCTGGCAGTGGGAAGGAGGGGACGGATGGGGCTCACAGCAGGAGCTCCTAACTCTAAACCCTGAGCAGCTCAAGCAATATGTGCTGCATGACAGAGGCAAGTAACAGGCGAGGAGACAGTAGTGGTTTTCATTTATTGGGGAAACTAATTTTTGTGAAATGCCTGTAATGTTTTGCCTCTCTGCAGCACAAGTGGTATTTGTAGGAGAGCTCAAGTGTTTGCAAGTCATTGAGCAGAAGTAAAACATCTCTCATGTTTCTCCAAGGGCCTGACTGCCTGGGGAGCAGCCACTGGACTCATTGAGCCAAAGTCAATGGGAATTTGACACTGTGGATCTGCTTCCCCAGGGATACTAGCACCCGTTTTTCAGGCAGTGTGCTCCATTCCTAGCAGCTGGGCATGAGGCACATGGCACCCAGAGCAGTGTGGTAGCACAGGGCAGTGCCAGGACACTCAGCTTGTTAGCCCCTGCCCAGAGCCAGGTTCCAGGGGCTCTGCTCATCCTGCCAACATCAGAGTCAGGGCACAGGCAGAGCATGTAAAAGGAGATTTGGACATCTCCCAACTCCCCATCTGATTCTCCTACTTGGATTGCAAACTCTTTGGGTAGGGGTCATCACTAGAACACAACCCAGATATGTTTGGGATTGGAGATAATCCAGTAATAACAGGAGATATTAGTTCTTCGGAAAGTTTGTTGCTGGATGCTCATCTCCTTGGATGATTCATTATTTATGGTCTCCACATGACTTTTTTCAGCAGTCTCTTTTAAGTTCAGTTACATGCTTCTTCATTTGTAGAGAAAGAGGAACTGAATGAAGATGTCACCAGCTTGTCACTTTTTCATTCCTCTTTCTGCCACGGCTCTTCCTTTAATAGTCTGAACCAATTTTAGAAAAGTCTCTGATGTCATTGATGATCCATGGCCTCTGAGAACTGGAGAGCCAGCTACCAGTCAGCGTGGGCTCGCTGTCACTACCGAGGGAAGAACAGTACTAACACGGGCAGTGTTGGTGCAAAGCTGATGATGTGCCGTGCGATCTCCTGCAGCTGCTTCAAAAATTCCATTTTTAGTCCTTTTATTGATTAAACTGACAGATCCTACCCCTGCTCAAGAGACATTTTAGGCTGAACTGAATGCAGCTATCAAATATAGAGGTACCAAATATGCTACAAGAGAAAAACAATGAATCTTTAAAGCCCTGGTGCCCTGCAAAGACACAACTTGTGATCTACCTCAGTGCCCTTAACTCGTGCAGTCCAGCACTGTGCTCAGCTCAAGCCCTTGGTCCAGGCACTGGCATACCTCGTCCTCGTTGCAAGGAAGAATAAATGGGCTCCCCCACAGCTGAGCAATGGGTCCTCGTTATGGCTAAACATGTCATTGCATGGATAAAGAGGCAAATCTAGCTCAGCTCTGTCTCAACCTCACTGCTGCATCAGTGCCATGGGCCCTGCAGACGGAGCCTGGGAGAGGCAGCTCCTGGCTGGGCAGCAGGAGCTCCAGATGGCAGCTTGGCTCTGTGCTCATTTTGCCACAGTTGGAGCTAGAACTAATGAAGAAAGGCCACCCAAGGCCTTTCTGATTTTCCTTGAAGTCATTCCTGAACTTCCCGGTTTGGGCAAGAGCAGTAGGAGTGGGGAAGGATAAACCAAATATCTTTCTGTCCTCTATCGGTGAAAGGGAGAAAAAAAGATGAGGGTGGAATCACAAGGGTAAAATTAGCACTCTGCCAAAAGCCAGTCAGGAATCCTCCATGGAATTCAGAATACGACAGAGAGAGAGAGGAAAACCCAACACATTAAATCTAGCCACGCTTGAAAACCATAGCACAAAATCATTCCTACTCAGATGCCAAACCTAAACTGTGGTGAGAGAGAGACTTTGCTTGGCTGGAGGTTGGGCTAGCAACACACTCAGTCCCAGCTGCTGTGCAAACTGTGTTAGTGACTTCTGTTCAAGATACATATTGAAAGATGTTGCTCAAACCATGTAACTGCAAATTCTTATTACTTCTGGGCAGAAAAACCACCCAGTGGACGTGTTTCAAAAATATTGCTTATTGCATCACTTAGGAACAGCCTGAAGTAAAATCCCATCTTACCACAAAGAGCCTGTTTACAGCCTGGCATGCAGGAAAGGCAACTGGCAAGGTTGTAGCTCACAAACCCAGCAAAGTCACCTGGTGACTGCACATGTCCCTAGGAGAACCTTCATCCTGCAGGAGCTACAGTGGCCTGGTGTAAATGGCTCTGCGCTGCCAACCCTGGAAACACTGGAGGAGAAGCAGCTACAAAACTTTGATGTATGGAGCCTCTGGGCCTTCTGCAAGTAGGGGCAAGACAGGTAAAGCTGTACTGGCCACTCTCGCTGGCTGTGGCTGATACAGCACCTGAGCATCTCAACACCACAGGGGTGGCTCAGAGCAAATGTCCCCGTCAGGCTGGTGCCTCAGTGGCTGAGCAGCTCAGAGACATGAGGTCCTCAAACCCCTAATCTGAATGCTCCTCGGATGATGGGGGTCATTCAGCACACACACTGGCAACTTGTCGAAGCCAGGCTGGGTCCAGCCTTTGCAGGCTGTCCTGTGCTGGTGATGAGGATCTTCCACAGCAGAGGGAACTTTGACAAGGCAGTGGTTTATGTCACCACAATAACTGACCAGGTAGATGTTGTGCCATGTCTGGCGAGCAGCAGGGGCCAAATCACACACTAGGCAAATTCTCCAGAAACAGAGTCCTATGGTTGTGCTAAATGGAATCTTCCCACAGCCAGTTGGGGCTTTTTGTTTAAAGTATCCACATGCTTTGGTTTGCAGGCAGCAGAAAGCCCTGCTTGAGACACATCCATCATAAATTAGAGCTCTTTATTTTATGCTCGACTCTTCTGATTTTATGACCATGAATGGTAATTTATGTCTGAAGAGATTTATTGCTGTGCTGCCACTCTCCTGTCACGGTGCCACCCAGCACCCAATGCTGGCACCCAGAGGTGTGATGTGGCATGCAACAGCACCTGGCAAAAACAGGCTGGGCTGGCTTTATTTCTGTGCTCGTTATCACTTCAGATTTATAGGCGGCCTTCGTGTGCTGAAGTCAGAGCAGGGTTCAAGCAACATAAATTCAAATCCAAGCCATGCCAAATGTTTCCCATGTTCTCTGAAGGAAGTTACATAGACTACATAAGCTACAAGAGGGAGACAAACCCTCCTAAAACTTTGCTGCCCCTAATGCATGGTCTAGATGATCTGCTTGGACTAGTCTCTCTGGGCTGTTAGCAGCTTATGCAGAGGTGTTTGCACATTGGGCCGTGAATTTGGCTGAGAATTTGCTCTCCACATGTGACAAATCAAAGAATAGAGTTTACTCTTTCTGGCCTTCAGGTAAGGTGAGAGGCTGCACAGAAAGCCTCTGCAGGGCTCAGGATGCAGCAGCCCCTCTGCCAAACATGGTAGAGCAGCCAGGAACCACAGGCAACGACTCAGTACAGCAGACAAGCCAATGAGTGTATTACCAATACAACTATGCTTCAGAGTAGCTGGAGAGAAAATGGATTGATGCCGGGCCCAGACAGCTGTGAGGTGACAAGAAGATCCTGTTGGGAATTTGCAGTTCCTTAGATCCATGTTTCTGCCCTCATACATCCCCAATGCTGTTCAAAAACATTGCTGGGGGGGGATCTGCAGCTTGTGCCCATCAACTGTCAGCAGCCCAGCAGCAGTGCCTGGTGCTGAGGAGGTCGGGGTAGCTTGTGCCAGCTAAAACTTTGTCCTCCTGGCAAAAGCCATGTCAGGCAGTCAGGACATTCTACCCCAAGAGCAGAGGAAGCAGCAAGGCTGTGCTCTCATAACAGAGAGCAGATGATAGCTCAGGGATATTTTATTTGTTTTAATTTGTCGTATGCAAATTCAGATGCTGCAGCAGGTGTTCTGTAGTCTTCAGTCAGAATATGTTTACTGAATGTCACTTTAGTGATCTTTCCTGCTTTTCTTTTCAGGCTGGTGATCCTCTGTACTGCATTTCCTTTTAGCGCTTCTTTGTTATTTTGTGGCAAAACACCCTGCAAAGCAAGTATTTATTCTTCTAGAGGTTACTGTGATCTGAATATCATCTGGCCCATTTTATATATTTTGCAAAAATATCCACAGCCTTCTGCAAAGCTGATGTGGAGAGACTTCTGACAGTCATCAAGCTATGCAAAAAAATCTTAAATTATTCCATTTGGGGAATTTCTGCTGGAAAGATGACACAGAGTGATGCACTTCAGTCAAGTGTCCTTGAAAATACTTTTTATCACATCACTTTCATGTCAACAAAGTGCCGAAAGCAGTGATGGAAAAAAATCAGTATTCAATGTGCTTTCTGAGAGCTTTCCAGCAAACATATAGGAGTGTAGCAGAAGTCTCTACTTTTATTTTAATATTTGCATAAAACTACTCATCAGAAATCCAGGTGTGCTCAGAGGAACTAGCAAGCTCCAGAAGGGCTGTGACCAGCTAGCAAATGGGAAAACATTCCTTGGTGCAAAACCCATAAATACAGTTTTCAATCTTGCAAAAAACACAGTAACCCCTTTAGCTGGTCAAAAAGCCAGAAGAAGGGCTGGATGCTTTCCCCAGTCTTTCTCCTGGGAAATCCATGAATCAAGGGCTGAGGCATCATGTGCAACATCTCCATGGGCTGTAGGTTTGTGGTCACATGGGGAAAATTTCCATCCGAAGATGAGTGGGATCTTCCTCTGTAGCTCTGTGGGGATGCTGCAAAGCTCCTCTGTGGATGTCAGTTTGAGGGTTTCGTTGCTTCAGCCTCTGCTCATCATCACCTTTCTCAGGGCTGTCTCTCCCAACAGGCTGTTTTCCCTCCTTCTGTGCTTCAGGTTTCATTTTGTGTCATTTCTGAGCCTCACCTGAGCAAGAGAAATGTAAAAATCTTCTTTGTCTAGAAAATTATTTTAATTAGCAGTAATTTACTGAAGAGTTCTCATGTGAACAATGAGAAAGGTTAACATTGCACATTGAAAATACATTCAAGTGACAAATCTGTTTCTTTTACAAGACAACATTTGACTCACTTCAATTTCAGTGGGTACTGGAAGATTAGTCTCTAGTAAATATGGTCCTGATCCAAAGCTGTCTTGCTGGAGGGGGCAAATGTCTGTTCATCCAAGTGAAATATTGATTCCTCTGACAAATGCTAAGCTAACTTGAAATCTCAATCATCTGAACTGATTTCTAGAGCAAAATTAGGGTGACAAAGGTATGATGTGTCCAGACCAAGGGTCTTTCCATACTAGACGTCTCTGAAGCCAAGCCATTGGCTCTGCATAAGCTAAAACGTGGGCATTTTCATCCTATTTTCCATGGCAGTGATCTGGAAAACTTGGAGACATTTCTGAGAGTACTGCTTATAGTAGGGGGAGCACAAGGTCAAAACCAGAGGCTGATGATTTTGACCAGTTATTTGCATGGGTTTTGTTTGCTGTAGATCAAAGCAAGTGCTCAAGTGGTGTGTACAACAATGTGCATATGTTAATGGGTGCTCTCATACACATAACCTATGGAGGAGTTTGTTTGCCTGTGTGAACAATTAGTTAGGGCTGGGCTTCAGGAGGGGTTGGGTGGGATAGCAGCAGGCTGCAGAGCAGCTTCAAACAACAGTTTGTACATGATACAAAACTGGGAGGAGCTGTTGTCTCCCTTGAAGGCAGGGAGGCCCTGCAGAGAGACTCGACAAATCAGGGGGCTGGGCAATCACCAACCATGTGAAGTTCAACCCAGGAAAGTGCCGGATTCTGCTCCTGGGATGGGACAACCCGTGTATGGACAGACTGGGGAATGAGAAGCTGGAGAGCAGTGCCAGGGAAAGGGACCTGGGGATCCTGGTCAATGGCAAGTTGAACACAAGTCAGCAGTGCCCTGGCAGCCAGGAGGGCCAACCCTGTCCGGGGGGGCATCAGGCACAGCATGGCCAGCTGGGCAAGGGAGGGGATTGTCCCGCTCTGCTCTGCGCTGGGGCAGCCTCACCTTGAATATTGTGTGAAGTTTTGGTCACCACAATATAAGAAAGATGCTAAATTATTAGAGAGGGCCCAAAGGAGGACAACAAGGATGGTGAAGGGCTTTGAGGGGAAGCTGTATGAGGAGTGGCTGAGGTCACCTGGGCTGTTCAGCCTGGAGGACACTGAGGGGAGACCTCATTGCATTCTGCAACTTTCTCATGAGGGGAAGAGGAGGGGCAGACACTGATTTTTGTCTGTGGTGACCAGTGACAGGACCTGAGGGAAAGGCCTGAAGTTGTGTCAGGGGAGATTTAGGTTAGGTATCAGGAAAAGGTTCTTCACCCAGAGTGTGGTTGGACACTGGTACAGGCTCCCCAGGAAAGTGCCTACACCACCAAGTTTGTCTGAGTTCAAGAATTATTTGGACAGCACTCTTGGGCACATGGTGTGACTCTTGATGATGGTCCTGTCCAGGGCCAGGAGTTGGACTCAATGATCCTTGCAGGTCCCTTCCAATTCAGCTTATTCTGTGATTCTCTGAATATCTGCTTGTCAGTGATAGAAGTCAAGGAGAACAAAATGCCACAGTCTTGCGCGAGGACATCCCAGTTGTTCAGGCTTAACACTGCTTAGTTCAGGGCAGAACTGGAATCATCATTATGGACAAAAATAAACCCCAGTTGTTGTTAGAAGCTTTCAGAACAAAAGCAGGCTCGGAGCACAGCCAGTACCCTTCTCCTTGGCTGTCTCTCCCCCGAGAAACAGTTGGAAAGGCATAAAAAAGTGGGGTTTTATTTTTTTAATTAGTCACAATGGTGTTTCCCCTCCATCTCACTTGTCGTCTCTGGGGCACTTGTTGGTGCCCACCATTCTTTGTTCACTACTATATTTCTGTGAAGAAGGACACAATGCCAGGAATGCTGTTGCCACTGCCATGGTCTAAGGTCAGAGGAGAAGCAAGGTTTGCAAGGAGGAGTCATGTCTTTTAGACCAAACAATACACTCAGAAAAAAATGGAGACACCTGGATGCCCCCAAACTTGCCAGCTCTTTTCTCCTGCCTGTGTCTGTTATGAGCTCTCTTGACAGAGCCTGTCTCCTGATGCCAGGGCATGTTCACTTTGCTCTAACACTTTTGGTGAGCATAGAGACTGCAGGGTGCTTTGTCCCTGCCTTCAGGAGTCCCATGAGAGCCTTCCCACATCCTTCGGTGGATGCAGACCCAGAACTCCCAAGCAGGAGAGTCCTCCCTGTTGTGCAAAGCAGTCCTTTGCATAGTCAGACACACTGAGTGCACTGAGCCACCTGGTCAGCTGATTGTCTCCAAATGCCTTCCAGCATGTATAAACTCCAGAGCATGAAGCACTGTATGTATTTAGTCATGTGCTGTGAGAAACATACAACCAGCCAGCTGCCTTTGTCCCCACCAGCCAGCCACACCAGCTAATATCTCTAAGTTGAGCCTGTTTTGCTCTTGATGGTATTTAAGGAGTGATCTCTCTCCCTGTCCTTATCTCAACTCATGAACCCTTCATTAAACTTTCTCTCCTCTGTCCAGCTGCAGAGGGGAGTGAGCAAGAAACTTTCATGAGTGCCTGGCATCCAGCCAGCGTCAAACCACTACAGTCAAGTCCCAGGCATGAGAATTGCACTGTTGGGCTGGAAGAGCCCTCAGTACACAGGCTGCTCTAAGTGCAGAGGACGAGGTCTGCAGGGAGCTGTGTTTTTTCCATCCCAGGGCTATCCTGCTTTGGGCTGTGCAGGTCAAACTGGACCCTGGTGAGCATGGGCTGGGGTTTCCTTGGCCAGGTGCTCCTCACCCTGAGGCCCCTGGGAGGCAGGTGGCTGCTTGCTGTCCCAGGGAGAGGGGCCGCTGGCGGGAGCAGCTGGATGCAGGGGACACGAGGGATGGGACAGTATCCTGCTTTGCACTTTTGGGGTCCTCAGGAGCCTAGGCCCTGCAGCTGGGTTCTGAGTAATTTCTCAGAGGCAAGATTTCTTTGAGGCAAGAGTAATTTCTCCTTCTGCCCTAAAGAGAGTGCAGAATGGTTTCAGGTCCCTGCTGGCACTGCTGACACACTATGGGGCAGCCATGGCTGAAAATGCTGGTTTCCTTGAGCGAGGATTAAATAGCTCACCAGAATAAGATTGCTGTGGTTTCTGACTGATTTCAGTTTTGCAAAAATATCAAAAGAGGGTAAAATCAGGGAAAGAATTCACTCGCTCTTATATTCAGATTGCTGTTTGGAGGCAGTGGCTGCACTGACCACTCATCACTGAGCTCCCCTCGCTCTGTGTCCTGGCTGAATGGGGGGACATGGGCAGCAAGGCCCCTTTTGTGTGCTCGATTTTCACACCCACACATAAACAGTTTCCTTTCACCTATGGTCACCTGTAGCATCAGTCAGTCCTAGGACTGACCTGGCATTTTACCAAAATTATGCAAATTGCTGCCCCTCCTCCCCCAGGTAGTCTGAACTCTGGAAACTCATTTGCTTACTTCTTTTAATGCGTGATGTCTGCTTCAGTTCTGAATCCCAATCAAGATGAGGAAACTGCAGAGGTCTGCTAGGCAGAAAGAGTTGAATTTATCTTTTTTCCAGCCTGACGGGGAAAGGCCAATATAAGCAATCCTGGAGGAGACATGCTGGAAGGACAAGGACAAGAGCTGGCAGGGACAGTGGGTGGCCTTGACAAACCACCCTGCAGTGAAACCCAAGTGAAACCACAGCTCTGCTTTCACTTCAGGACTGCTCACCTTTAAACCTTGCCTGAGGGGGGAGCCCAGAAACACCCCACATGCCCCCAGCCTCACCTCCTCGTGGTTTGTGTTTTTTCCTTTCAATGTGCTAAAGCGAAACAGGCAGCCAGCAACTCCCAGGGCCTTTCCTCTTGCAGCCAGGGGATATTTTTGGAGGTGGATTAGGTGGACTTGTTTGGTTGGCTTTTGCTTGTCTCTCACTGGATCAGATACCAGCGGCTCATCTTCCCAGGAGCAGAGGGGCTGGCAGGGATTGTGCTCGTAGACATGGCTTAGCCGGCTTTCCTCTCCTTGGGCAAATTGCCTCTCTGCATAATGAAGGCCATATCCTCGGGGCTGGCATGTGCCAGGTAATCCGTACTGCAGGATGACTCTGCTCCAGAGGTCCTGAGAGCAGCACTAAGACAATCAGCACTTGGGCAGTCAGTCAGGAGATGCGGCAGCTTCAGTAACCTCCAGTCCCAGCCAGGAGATGTCCTGAAGGAACCTGACCTCCAGATACCTTTCATTTTAGTCTGTACTGAGCTTCAGAAGGGTAAAATGAGAATGGCTGTGGGTGACTCACCCTCTCCACAAGCATGACAGACAGTACCTGTGCCCACTGTCCTTGCTGTGGATGGTGCTACGTGGTGTCTGGGGTGGACCTGAAGCCCCTGGCCCTGGGCAGGTGGCTGTGGGCCATGCCAGCCGCAACACCACGAGCCCCTGGAACCGCCACTCCGGGTTGAGGGGCTGCAGCTGCAGGAGGTGACTGCTCTCCCTGATGGGGAGGACTCAGCAGCCAAGGGCACTGTAGTGGGTTGACCCTGGCTGGGTGCCAGGTGCCCACTCAGTCGCTCTATCACTCCCTTTCCCTCTGGGACAGGGGAGAGAATAAGATGGAGAAAAAAACACCGGCAGGGTACGATAAGGCAGTTTTATTACAGAAAAGGAAAAATACAAGCAGAGATTTGCGTGCGCAAGAGCTAAAGTGAAAAAGGATCAGTCTCTACTTCCCATCAGCAGCGGTGTTCAGACGCTTTCTGGGAAGCAGGGCCTCAGCACGTGTAGTGGTTCCTCCGGAAGGCAAACATGGAAGACTCACGAATGCCCCCCCTTCCTCCTCTCTTCCTCAGCTTATATACCTGAGCTGATGTCAAAGGGAATGTCCCTTTGGCTGATTTGGGTCAGCTGGCTTGCTTGTGTCCCCTCCCAGGATCTTGCCCACTCCCATCCCCTTTGGTGGGGGAAGGAATGTCAGAGGGACAGCACTGCTCGGCAGTAGCCAAAACACTGCTCTGTTATCAACACCAGTTCAGCCACCAATGCAAAGCACAGCACTGTAAGGGCTGTGAGCTTTACCCCAGTTAGACCCAATACAGGCACACAGACAGGGAGCAGCAGCAGAGCTGAGGTTGGGGCAAACACCCCTGTAGGGTCTGATGCTGCATCAACACCATGAGAGCATGTCACAGGCTGTGATGCCAAAGAATAAGCCATCTGAAGCAGAAGATCCATATTCCTCCTGAAAGCCCAAAAGGTGTAACAAGACCGGTGTGACATTCCCCTTTTCAGGTTCTGGAGGACACACACATCTTGACACTGGAGGCTTCGTGTCGCACTAACAGCCTGGGCAGCTGCTTTAGTCTGATATGGTTGGGGCTGAAGGCAAACTGATGTCCCGTGGGCTCTTCTTTCAAGCAAGTAACAAAGGTGTTCAAGATTATTTTAAAGCATTTGGGCAACAGCAATAGCACAAGAGTAACTTTTTAGAGGTAAGGGAGAGAAAGAAAAAAAGAAAAATTGGCAATGGCAAACACCATTGGGAGGGCATCTTGTCAAAGCAAAGCAAGAGTCAGCTGGGGCTCAGGACAGATGGGCTGCTTTTGCTCAGCTGTGATTTTGTTGTTTATGCAGACTCTGAAGCCAGCCTAAGTCACTGGTCTCAGCTGTCAAGGACCACGAGCCCTTTTTCACAGGAGTTCAGAGGAGACTGCTCTTAGGCCAGCACAGACACACTTCCACAACACGAGGCAGATGGATGTTTGGTGTTAGGTGTTATTTCTTCTAGATCAGCCTCCCAAGCAAAGGATGAGCTGCCAAGTACCCCCATTTAGACATTCCATCTGTATCCCTCAGGCAGTTTCTCAGGGGCCAGGTTGATAGCTGTCTGGGTTACAGTCAAAGCTGCTGCTGAACTCGTGGTTACCAAGCTGGAGTCAGCAATGAGAGATTAACAGTATTCAAATGGCTGTGCAGCACTCCTCACAACACCATGGCACTCCTGCTGTTTGTTTACAGTCCGAAATGAATCACTAGCCTGGCACAGAACTCCAGATGCCTGCATGGCCCATGCTGAACATTTTCCTGTGCTGACCTTCCATCTTTGCACCCCATCTCTGCCCACCAGGCACCAGTCTCCTCCCCACACCTGACCCTGTGCAGCAGGGGAGCTGCTCATTGAGACTGAGGGTGTTGACCTGCATAGCCAGTTTAGCTGCTATTACACCTAAGTGTACATATATGTACCTGAATCTGGGCACATGTTTGCATACATATACACAGGTGCACACGTGCACTCTTCGTGTGTGTTCTCCACAGTGAGCAAAGAACCTTGTGCCCAGAGTCAGGAGGCTTCGTGCACACACGCTGCTTGCATGGGACCCATCAGACCCTGATGGGTGCCGAGCCTTTCCTGTGCAAACATGGTGCTGCAGAGGTGCAGAAACAGGGAGAGCTGCACCACCAAGCCACAAAGCAACTGCACCCCCACAAGGTCCCTCTCCGTTCCTTTGGGCAAACACTTCTGAGTCTGGGTGCAGCATTCCTGGGGACAGCAGGTGACGTGCCTGTTGTACCCCATGGCCAAGGCATATGGGTTCTCTGGCTAATTTAGCAGTGCCCACTCAAATCAGGACTGCTCACCCCCATGTGGGCTGCCTCGGGCCTGCTGAGCTGTCCCAGGATGACCGTGCTGCCCATGAGTAAGCCCAAGCTGGCAGCGGCGGCGCTGGCTGCCTGCCGGAGCACAGCCTGTCCTGCCCCTCTGCCAGGCCCGCAGCCCCTGCTGGCAGCCAATTCTTCAGCAAAGCTGAGGTGACACAGCAGAAAGAGCAGTGTTCACTCACAGAATCATTGCATGGTTCGAGCTGGAAGGGACCTTGAAGATCATCTAACTCAATGCCGCTGCCATGAGCAGGAACACCTTCCACTAGACCAGGTTGTTCAAAAGCCCCACCCAGCCTGGCCTTGAGCACTTTCAGATGAATCTCCTTCCCCTTCTGGAAGGCAGAAGGAAGGATCAAGCTGGATGTCCAGCTGTGTGACCAGACACCCCAGAGCCACGCACGGGCACCATGCAGGCAGGACCATCAGGCAGAGGTCTCCTAGAGCCTGCCTAAACCGCTCCAGCCTTCAGGTCAGCTCTAAGGGAGGTGAACCAACCAGGAGCTCATTCGGATCAGGCACCCACGAGCTGTGCAGCAATTTCTGCCTTAGCACTAATGCTTGTGCCACCACTGTGGCCTGAGTTAGCAGGGGAAAGTAACTCTGCACAGTACATTGAAGCAACACCACAAATCCACATTTCAATGAATTCACATGTGTTTGTCATAAATTGTCTCAAGGAACAGATGCTTTTATTATGTGCGATGGGTACAGGTGTTAAAACTGACACAAGTACAGGGTAGGACAGGTCTGTAGCCATGCACAAGGAACAGGAAAATTTGCTGCAAAAGACTGCTGTGGGAGACCTCCCTTGCAGTTGTCCTTCCCAGGTGTAACAAGGTTTACTCAAACCCAGCTGAAGCAGGTTTCCCAGTACCTGCAGCAGCCTTCCTCTGGAGACCTGGTGCAAGAGGTGCAGGTGGGTGGCCTCCCTCAACCCACCTGCACCTGCATCCCTTCTTTGAGACCAAAGCTGTTGCTTTGGGTGATGCAAAGTGTGGAAGCACCTCAGGAGGAGATACCAGTGAGCAGGCAGCCTGTTCCCCGTGCAGCTGGCCCTGACCAGCCTGTGGGGCTCTGGGCACAGAAACCCCTTGCAAATATGGGGGCAAGCACTGTCTGGGTAATGTACAGTTGCCCTGGGTTAATTACAACCAAAATGTGCCAGCAGGCAAGCTGTAACTGAATGGATTCACCCCATCTGAGGTAGAGGAGTTGCTTTCTCCTGGGGCCACACCTGCATGGACTCTGCACACACACTCCTCTGGGGTCAGTTCCCCGAAGTTTTATTCCAGATTCAGTTTCATGGGAGGAAAAAATTATTGCAACAGATGAGCTGACAGTGCATAATATCTGCTTGTCATCTCAGGGATGGGTGAGGGAAGGAGAGAAGGAGAGAGGAAGAGTTGTAGGTGCACAAGGCAGAATAAAGGGAAAGAGAAAAAAACTAAAGTAGCCAAGATGAAAACAAAAATAAGCACCAAAAATATCCAACCAACCCCCCCAGAATCAAGCCAATCAATCTGCCTCTCTTTTAAGCCAGTCAATTCCTCTCTTTCACAGCTGACTTCTCACTTGCTTGGTGCCAGTTGCTCACGCAGGTGTTACCTAATTATAGGTTGAGTTTTCCTGGAGTTTGCCTTACCACTCAACTGTGTGTGATCCCTTGGCAGCATCTGTGCCAGCAGCTACTGTCCGCAGTCTTTGGATGTGGTAAGTGTGCTGCCTCTCCACAGGAGAGGCATGAGAAGGTTGCTCCCACTTTTCAGGAAGATTTTTGGCTGCAGGCCACACATGGCTGATAGCTCTTGATTCCTGCTGTTGTCTTACAGTCAGGAGAAAATGGATAGTGAGATTGACTTCTTTCACTTTGTTTTGTTAATTATTTTCTATTTATTTAACAAGGGCAACACTGTTCATCCTATAACATTTATTAAAGGCAAGGGAGAAAAAGCATGACAATTATTCATTCACACAGAGCAAATTTTACAGGAAGTTTTCATTTATTTGTTGAGAAAAGGATTAAATTAAAACCAGAAGGGAAAAAACCAAAATTAAGAAAAAACAGGGGTAGGCTGGGCAGGGGTAATCAGAAGACAGAGAGCTGGTGGGAAGGTGAGGCACAGCAAGGCATCTGTTGTCAGCCAGCAAAAGTAAGTTGGAATCCACTTTGCATTGATTACCTCATTCACACATACCTGAGGAGGCTCCTGCTGCTTAATCCATGGCTTTACCAGAGGAAAGGCTGGAGATTTCAGCAGCAACCTTGTGCTTTTCTAATGCCAAGGGTTGCTGTGGCACAGCAACAAGGCAAACGCCCATCCCACCAGCTGCTCTCTCACCAGCCCAGAGGGTGAAGCACAGCGGAAAACCCAGCCAGCGCTTGGCAGGAGTCAGCAGTGCCAGCAGGGGCTGTGGCCAGGTCGCCAGCCTAACTCTTCCTTCAGGCCCAGCTCCTGATGGCAGCTGAGCCCAGGTGAGGTTTTCATCCTGCACCGCTTCACTCAGTGGACTTATGGACACAGGATAATTAGCAGATTACTGCACAAGTATTGTAAAGATATTTTCCTAATAAGTTGAAAAAAGAAATGTGAAAACATGGCTTTGGCTTTCCAAAGATAAAGCTGCTGTCCTGGGTACACCATGAACAAAACCACACGTGGGAAAAGGTACCCTTTTCATTCTTATTAGCATCGCAGGAGCTGGCAGATTAAAAAGCTACAATAAACAAGCAAATATATTTTCACATGTTCATGGTTTGGATCTCTAACAGACACCAGGAAAGTACCTCTTTTTGCAGAGAAGAAAAGGCCAGAGAGAGAAATGTTTACAGCAATAACTTGCTTTAAATGCTTGGACTGGGTAAAGAAAGGCCTAGTTTGTACCCTGCTGTTCAGTAACAGCTCATTTCTAGGTCTCTGACTCACTTGGAGCACAGCAGCCATGTACATTGTTTACTGAACTGCAGCAAAACTGTGTGCAGTGCTTACAGATAATGTCTGATGCTTTGTAGTGTAGCAGGCAGCAAATACCTGCTGTGGTTGATTTATACCTGAAGCAAAGCAGAGGTACACAGTGAAACTCAAAGTTGCAAGGACTTGGGCTGCTTCTGTAAGGGGAGAGAAGGCAGCAAACACATGAACTCCTCCTATCCACAGCCACTGGAGGTACAGCTGGACCAACTTCTTTTCCAGAAGCATGACTGGGCAGGTGTAAATAGCAGGTTGTGCTCTAAGAAGTCAGCTGGGGAGAACAAACCAAAGTGGTATCAGGGAAAGGGCCAGTTCTGAGGATACAGTATGCAATACTTTAGGATGGTGAGTAGGAGTGCTTTGGTTGGATAATTCATGTTACCTCTGTTGAGAAGGACAGCAATTCCTGCTCAAGCTACCATGTTACTTTATGAAAATGCAGCAAAAACATGCCTGCAGTATGACTCTCAAAAACAGGAGATATGCCAATCATTTAAAGGTTATTTGATCCCACAGCTTACCCAGTAATTTCTAGGCATCTGAGGCTTGCTCCTCCTTCGCTGGCACTGCAGGAGTACCGTACAGACAGCAAGACGCGAAGGCAGTTGCAGCACTTGAGTGCCACATGCCATGGTGGCATTTGCCTGGTGTCCCTTCACAGGGGTGTGGAGTGTGCTCTGCCATCCTTGCTCAGAGCCACTGCCATCACTCACCTCAGTGGCCCGGAGCCCCTGCGGCAGCTGCCATGCAAGTGCACCTTCCTCCACCGATAACACGGGACGCAGCCAGCCTGCCTGGGAGCGCTGCTCTGCTCTGCTTTCCATGCCTGTCCAGGGCATTGAGTGTAAAACGCTCCCTTTCCAAATGGGTCTTGAGGAACTGGGGCTCCTGCAACCCAGTCCGGAGATCTATTTTGAAAGAAAACCATGTGAAAATGATCAACTGCTAAGAAACACTGTAGTCTCGATGGGTTGCTCGTAGTCACGGCGTACCACCTCTCGGAATGGGCTGGCGGGGATTTAAAACACTGACAATTAAACACAACCCATGGGTTTTGGTGGGACTTTTGAAAAGTATTTTTTGAGCAAAGCCTTGCAACAGAACACAGCTTCATTTTCAACAACAACTTTTAATACTTTGGGGATTTAATGAATTATTTTTCAGCCTTTTAAAATTCGGGTTTCAGCTTATTTTTTAGCTATTATTCAATGTTTTCACTACTGTTGACTAAATCCAGGGAGCTTTTGGAGTTTTAGTCTGAATTAAGCCTTTATTCCTCATTGTTTTAAATGCATGGAAGTCAACCGAGTTGTTTTGTTTGATATTCTCCATGCCACGGTGAATTCTGTGCTGGTAGGACTGTAAATGGGCCATGTTGTTCATGAATTACTAATCTCTGTCACTCACATTTTCTGGGGAACACATGCTATATTTAGTCTTTATAGTTGGAAAAATAAAGCTGGATAACTCTGAGGCTTTTTTCTCATTAGCAGTCTTTGGAATATTCCCTAAAAATGATAATTCAAGTCAGATAATTCAGTCACCAAGTATAAGTGTTATTCATTAACCATGGTGGAAATTAGACCCTTGAATTGAGAGGCTAATTAAGATAATTATATCTAAAGCCTGAAAGGAAACTATACAGACATTTCTTAAAATCTCATTTGTCCTTATGTAAATCTGGACCAACTCCACTGTCATTTTCTGGATTTACACACAAGTAATTGAAAGCACTATTGAGCTCTCCTAAGCTCTCAATATCAGTAAAAGGCATTGAAGTAAAACAATTAACAGTCAGGCTGTGTTTTTCTCTGTAACTTCTAGATGAACTTAATATCACAATGCTCTTCTTTCCAAAGGTACTTTGCCATTCTGATGGATTACTTATTTAAGAAAAAAACAAACCAAAACCCATGATGTATTTAGAGGGCTGTCACCAATTTAAAGAGCTGCCAACTTTTACAACATTAGCAAATGAGGAGAGTTGAAAAGTTCCAGTGTCAACTACTGCCTCCTCCAGGGGTGATGTTATTTTTAATCTGTGTCTTTCCTGTGGAAGGAACTTTTTCCTCCACTGTTTCTTGTGACCGCCAACTGCACTGAGACCGCTACTTCGTAAAAAACACTATGTGAATGCTGTACATGAACCAAGTAGAAAAGTGGATGAAGTGAGTGAAGAACACAATTTAATCATACACAGTTATGAATTTTAGCAGTGTGCATTAATGTGCAGTCACCTGCCATGCAGTCATCAGGAAGACGAGCCTTTCTTGGGATTTTCTTTTTTCTTTCTCCTATTTAGTAGGAGGGTTGGGCAGATTTCTGACCCCATGACATGCTCTTCTGCCCCCCAGCCCATCCCACCAGTGATATCAGCTGTAGACAGAGCTCTGCCAGTCTGTCCTACACAGAGCAAATGGAACTGAAAGGCAGCCTGCCTAGACCAAGCCCTGCAGTCTGCTTATCTTTTATATCCAAAACCTGTAATGAGAAATGGGGAGAGCTCACAGCTCTCTCTGACCCAGCTCACCTAAGAAAATTCCAGGGGGCACATACCCTCACATCTAAACTCTGCAGACAGGCAGGCATTAAAAAAGCTGAAGACCCAAACCCTGTCCATCACCAGAAGTACCATATTATTCCATACTTTGGAGCTGGTTTTCCTCTCAGCCTCAAAGAACTGAAGGAACCAAGAGTGAGAAGCAGCCTGGAGGAGACCAGATGCTTCAGTGAGAGCTGCTGGCATACATTTGCAAAAATATATTAACAGGAAAGAAAGAAAGGGATGGAAAGAAGGGCACCATAGGATAACAGCAGAACTGCCAGCTCAGCCCAAGGGGCTCTCCAATCTTTCAACCTGTTGGTTGACACCTACCAAGCAAACGCCTGCAAAGCTTCTCGGGATTCATGGTTCTTCCATCATCATTCGGTGACATTTCAAGCAGACCAACAATGGAGGGAGCGCGCACAACCTTTACCTGTTTTCACAGGCAGTGTCTGGGATAGGAGGAAGGCCTCTAGGGAAAGAGAAAAGAAAGAGCCTTCCTTTCATCCGGGTGAAAAAAGAGATAGAGGGGAGCCAGGTTCATTTAGTAGAAAAGTACCTAAACTGCTTTTGCATAAGGCTCTGAAGAGTATCCAGGATACCTGAAGCAGATGTGGCATCTGAGGCCAACATCTGTTCTCATTACTGATACAAAGCTTTGTTTCTTTTTTAAAAATTTTCTTCTTTGGAAGGTTTTCTAGTGCCACACACAGCAGCCAGAGAGAGACTGCCAACCTCGGCATGGGAGGCTGCTGCATCACAGGGAATGTTAGCTTGCCTCTGGAAGACAGCCAGTTCTGTCTCCTGCAGTTCTGGCATCTCAGCAGGAACTGGGAGTCATTGCCTTGCAGACAGCAGATATCCTTGGCTCGATAAACATGCAGGATACTCTCAATGAAACCGGAGACAAATGCAAATAGGCTCCCTCCATCCAATCCCTAACTCCCATTCCCGTTTCAGACTGCACTTGCAGTCTGAATTCAAATTTAAGGAGTCCATGCAAGCATTTCATCAGCTCTCAGGAGTTCAGCATCAGCCCTTCCCAAATGTTCCTTGCCTCATAAATGTAAAACCTTCAAGTTGCCATCCTGTGAGAACCCCGGTTCTGTAGAGTATCCTTGAATTTAGGAAACAAAAGAGGTCTCCATTTCACCAAATGCAAAGGGCAGTTCAAGCTCCAGGACTGTACACTCTGGGGTTTTTTTCCATTTGTACTCGGGAATTTGATTTTTATATATTTGGGCAAATCACTGCAAGTGACTTCTTTCAGCAGGCAGTAAGGCAAGGCAGCTTTCCAGGCAGCTTTCCATGGCCCAGGGCATGAAACCAGCCTGCCCCTCCGTGGCACAGCAAAGCCAAAAAAACCTTCCTCCCCTTTCCTAGTTCCATCAGTACTCTGACATTTAATGTCACCTGTGCACTGGTGGGATTGGACTTCTCCAGTCAATCTCCTTTGCAGCAGCAGTCAGATTTTAACCAAAATCTGTCGCTTGTTTTATGAGCAACAATAGGCATCAACCTCCTTTTTTTTTAACATTAAATTGGGGTTTCAGTTGGTAATGGCATATGATTCAGTTCTCTCTGATTTTCCCATATAACCTTCAGGATAATTAATCAGCTTTTTAACACAATCATGCCTCTCTGTCCTTGTCTTTGCTGCTAGGATGTTCTGTCAAATTACCTGTGGAAATTCAAGTTCAAAGTCAGAGCACCATAACAACCTGACTACAACTAACATATGTAATTCTATGAATAAATATCTAATACTCTATACATTCAGAGTACACTAATTGCTATACAAATGGCTTTCTGTGAATTAAGTATTATACAGCTTGACTCCCAAGCAACCCAAATCATCTCCTAACACCCAAAAAATGTTGCTTTTGGTCCATAGGAACAAATCTGGGCAAAATTACTTCTTTCTCTTTTGTAGATTAGGGCTGAAAGATTGAAATGTGGATTAGGATCCCAGATAAGTACCTTATTTTGACCTAGAGGTTTGTGTTGGACCTGTTACTAGTGTAAAGTTATAACTTGTAAGTTATAACTTATTAGTTACAAGTTTCTAATATTTTTTTTAAATGTGATCCCCAGTATCTATGGAGAAAGAAGCAAAATTCTGTAGGTAAATGATAAATATGTTGGCATTGGATTCACTATTTTAATGGCAGTAGTAAGTCTTCCAAAGTGTAGACTATTTCATCAAGACTGTTAAAGTTTAGCAGTCAAAGGAGAATGGCAAGACATTTTTACTTGTGCTGGTGATTACAGAAGCAAATATTGGAATTATGTGACGAGTATAACCCACTAAATAGTCTCCATCTCTACATGTTTCATACTAATGTAATCGCCCAGTGTTACACGGGTAGCCTGCTGCACGCTTAACCCAGGCTCCTAACAAACCAAGCAACACACTATGCAACAATTTGTTGTTCCCTAAAAAGTTAGACTTGGACTTGGATTAATGAACTAATAAATGAAAAATCTGGCAGCAAGGGAAGAAGAGAGAAAGTTTCCCAGGCAATGGTTTTCCATACACCTTTCCTCCATTGCTTTTAGGAGACAGAGCTGGTGCCAGGCAGTATGGCAATACTCCAGGTTGGCTGACTACGGAGAAGGTCATATCATTGACCTGGACATCATTATACCACACACAGGCCGTGCCAGCTCCAGAAGGAAGTAGGTTGCCCTTGAAGGCTGGCTCAGCCAGCGATACCAGGGCTTCCTTTGCACCTTTTGGAAGTCACTGCTACCTGTCCTGGCTGGGCTACACAGCACATACCCTGATTTTTACTTGTTCCAAGCTGCTTGGAGTTCAAATCACAAGCAATGGCTCAGAGAAATACAGGAAAAAATATGGAGCTGCAGTGGGGGAAAGGGAAGGGCTCATTAAAACCATTGCATTGTAAGCATTTCACTGTACTGCATACAGAAATCCTTACTATGTGAGGGAGCTGGTTTTTTATTAGAAGGGAAAGGAATGTAGGAAATGGTGCCTGCTTCCTCATTAGCAACTCAGTTTTCCTACAGTAGTCATGGGTATAGGAATAGAATATGCAATATCTGCAATCCTCGTAGAAACAGTTTTCCTCACTCTATAAAAAGATAATTGAAAGACTGAGAGGACATTGAATACATTGCTTTTTTTTTTTTTTTTTTTAAACAGACTTGCATCTATCCTTGAATTCCCAATAGTTTAAAGCACGGTCTGAAACCTTTATGAATATGAACCCCACTAATATCTCGTGATGAAAAATTAATCACATGGGCATTAACTGACTTACTCCAGGCTGTGCAGTAAATCAGTGCCAGCAATGATAAAACCCTGGGGTCTTAAACTCTGCCTCCTCCTCTAGCTGATATCTTCACTCCATGGTATTTAATAGCTATTCCTGCAGAAGACCAACTGTTGGTTAGTTATTTTTACAATCAATGCCTGTTATTGTGAAAAGTTTGAAAAGTCTTCAGCATTTGCTTTCTTTAAATTGAATATTCATATCTCCTGTTCTCTATTGAATCATTCAATGACTCTTAAACATAATTTCTAAATAGGGTGATTAAAAAAAAATTTGAACAGATAAGTAGTAAGTCAAGAGAAATTCTGGCAGCTAAGATTTTAACAAAACATGACAACTCTCAACCTTGAGGAAAGAGTATGGATAAGGAATGGCCAGTGTCACATGGCACATCAAAACAGTGCCAGGGAGGAAAATTAGGGAGGGAAAACACATGTCACATTGTGGAAACTAAAGGAAGGTACATGCACACATTTCTTCCTACAGACGTGGGTGTTTTTATGAGTGGAACAAATTTATTCCAAGTTCAAAACTGGAGCATTTGGAAAGCTGACGATGACAAGTGCAACACCATTAGGAGCTGTAGAGGCAGCATTTCAAGGTACTAGCATTTATTCTACCTCCTGATGTGAACACCCACTCATTCTGACAACAGGAATCCAGAGGGAATAATGAGGAGAAATTTATTTCTCTGCATTTTGATATAAATTCAGAGTTTGTTATAAACCTGAGCAGTGTCAAAATGTAAAGGTACAATTATTAGAAAACTGCACAGTTTATGAGATCCTAAACACTGTTTGCAGATGCTGCTGGTTCGGGACCCAATCCTAACCTCAGGCACACGCTATTATAAAACTCCAGAAGACAAAACCCACTAGTTTTCCTCAATGGTTCATGGAGTCAGATTTCCAAGATATTCTGAGATGTTTCCTACATTTTTATTATAATTTGATCTTTGCAGTTAAAATGCTACAGCCAAAGTCAGGCAGTTACTGAATCAATAAAAAGCTTTTGAAATCAGATATTAATCATATTTACAAAACCCTAGTGACACCACAGAATAAATGGTTAAAACTCAAATATGTTAAATACAATAGCAAGAAAATGATCGATTATCTTGTTCACGCATTTTAATTCAACCATTTTTTTTTTTTCAGCAGGAAAAGCAATGTGAACTATTATTTTAAAAAAATCTGGTATCAATCATCTTCTGCTCTAAAGTGCTAGGCAATTAATTTTACTGGTCTGGTACTCTGTCAATTCAATATCTTCTGTTTATAATCACTTGAATACATTTGGATTAGAGGTTTGGGGTCTGAACATGCAGAGGCTGAAACCTGCTGTTTTCAGTGGGGACAGACTTTTTCATGGTCACAGGTGCTAGCTATTAAACAAACAAGGCGCTATCAATACTGGATTGGTATTGGAGATGCTGGAACCTATGATTTTTACAAGAATTGTTTCTCTTAAAATGGTTCAGTCTTATGAGAAGTCAGAACTACACAGGAAAATTATTTTTTCCCTACAATTCAATAAGGAGGCTAAAAGCACTGAACTCTTACTATATTTCACTACGAAAAATAAGCCTGGAGGTCCTAGACAGGCTTTCTATGGTTCAGCACAAGTAAATTTAGATTCATTATCTAAGGCCCAGCAGACGGCAAATTTATCAGCTGGTGATTTATTACTCAAATAACAGTCCATACAATTATTTTCGAAGTGGTAAACCCAGCAACTTCCCAAAGCAGCCCTGTGTTAGGCACCACCCAAGCTTGAGCCCCGAACCCCTCATTGCTGAGGATGGGGAGCCAAACTCCACAGTGCTGATACCAGCCTGTACCTGTGAAAGACCTAAGGATCAAAGCACATTCCTGAGGCTCAGGACAGTGAGTACAAGATGTGCTATCCAAATAAATGTAATCCACACCCAGTAGTTTCTTACTCACTCCTAGACGCTGAGCTTCAGGAACAGAAATGTGAATCTTTATCTCAGGCTGTCGTAAGTTTACAGCCCAGGACACCTTGAGATATGTAGACAGGCTGTCTCCACAGCTCCTAACGCTTTCCAAGGTAGCTACTCCCCTGCACCAGGACAGGAGAAAATCAGTTTTATGGATTTTATCTTTTTCCATTTGGCAATGACAATCTACCACTCTTCCAAGAAGAGAGCAGAACTTAATGTCTTCCCTTTGCTACTGCCTCTCCAGGGAGGGAGGTGTGGAAGCTGGGGCTGCTTCTCCCCATTCATGTATCTGAGACTCTATGTTCTTCCTTCTACACGACAGTCCTTTTCTATGCTCTATTCATCAATCAACCTTCATCTTTCCTCCCTCTTCCTTTTGAACTGGGTCTTCTTATCTCCTGTATTCTCTTATTCTTGTCCTTCCACCCACACACTCATGGAGTTATTACCATATTTCACTGCCTCCTGAGCTCCACAGTCAAGCAGAAAGAAAAAGCAACGACACAGGAGGGGAAAAATTCCTGCTTTCTGTGTGATTACACATTGACTCCTCTTGTAACTTCTGCAGCACTTAGGATTATAGCCCAGGTGGCAAACTTTTAAACAGAGGGGAGTTCTAGAACAAAATGATGCTGATACTACTTGCTAATTACTGCCAAGGCTTAAAACGTGTCTCACTGAAAAATTCTGCAAGGTGACAAAAATGTCTCAGATTACCAGGAATGTAATTTCCGATACTTGCTGCATTATAAGCACCGGTTCTTTGGAAATGCCAAAAAAACCCCTCCACTTACCTACACCACAGCTCGCAAGATCTACTGAGCTGCCGAAATTCAATCGTAAACACTCTGGTAAGGTGAACTGTACCACATCTAAGCTTGGCACAGTAGGACCTGCCTTTGTGTGACTGCTGGAGTGCAAGGGCAGAGCTACCCCCAGTACCAACAGGAATGGCAGCAGCAGCCCTGCTGTGGGGCAATGGTCCTCGGGATTATACTAACACTAGGACATTAAAAAACACTCATGCCTATAGCATCTCCAGTACAGTCAACACTGACAACAGATTAAAATTTTTTCAGCATTTTGTGACTATTTCATACTTTTCCAGTACTGCATCAGTAATTAAAAGTCTCAGAGTACTTCTGATTTTAGGAAAGAGCTCCCAAGCAGTTTATTTGCTCTATAAATATAATCCAGCAGTTTCTACAATCACTTTCAGTGCTCCAAAAACAATGGCATATAAATATAATCCTTATACGTGATCAAATCTAAACTTAATATCTCAGTGGATGTTACTCTCATCTGGAGCTGTCTGTTCCCCCACATACACAGAGAAAGCCCTGCTAAGTGTTTCCTCTCTACATTCCCATTTTAAGATAATATTTAATCAGATGCTTAGCCTGCAAAATAAAGACACCCAGTGAAAGTAGGTCATGATTCTTATCAAAAGCACGATCACCATGCTGGATTGTTTTACTGGGAATCTCAAAATAAGAACAGATTAGAAAATCTGTTCAGTAAAACAAAACCTTTTTTTAAATACCTTTAATGGGAATTTTGTCTTTTATAGTGATTTCTGCTGTAGATGGCTTAGGACACAGCCATGCACGACAGAGCATTACTGATGTGCCCTTAATCCCGCACTGGACCAAAGCCCCAGCGTAACAGTTCTTTTATCTGCTGGTGACTTTGTGAGAAATAAACTGTTTGCTGAACCAGCACAAATGGTATCCCTATGGAAAACTGTTTTGTATCCTTTTTGCCAGAATTGTTTTTAAAAAGAGTACACAGCTTGATCTATTACAGGAATAAGCATCGCTTACAAAGCCTAGTCCTCTACTGAATCATGTAATAAAGAAGGAGCTACTATGTATTGTATCTATTACATTTTGCTATTGTTTTTAGTTTTGGAATGCATAAATTAAAATTCTTATTCCTGGAAGTAATTATTAGCTTAATATTCTATTAAGGGAGAAATAATTTGCATAATCCTAGATCTAAACATCTATTTCTAGTCTCATTAACAGAATACAAATGACACCTTACACAAAATGATACTGCAAAATTATAATCATGTTAATTACAGCCAATGCATTTCCAAAGTGACTGGTGTTAAATTCAGACATCTATTCTCTTTTTTTTTTTCAGTTTTAATAGCAATAATGGGATAAATACTACAGTAAATGGAGCACATATTTAAAATCTGGGTTTGCTAGTGACAAAACCACACAGTTCTTAGATTTCAAGATCAAAATTAAACTAAAGAGAATTTTGCAACTGAACATTGAAAGTTTCTCTCTCTTAACATGAGATTTAAAAGAACCTCACTAAGAAAACATATGCAAGAGGATAGATTAACCTAAACAAGCACAGAAATAATTCAGCAATGAAAACAGAAGTCTCTACCACTAATAGGAGATCTGTCATGTAACAAAAAGGAAATTTAGAATAGATGAATGCAATTCTAGTGAAGTCCAGGAGATATATGCAAGTGAAGAATTTAATCCTCCTTAATCTTCTCACATGGTGTGATTAATCCCCCTACCTTTGGGCTCTGGAAGATGACTTCTAGAGATAGCAACAGAAACAATATGATTTTTCTGCATATAAAATATACAGAAAAATATAAAATATGCCACTATACAGTCATGTTCCCAAACAAAATGTTGCATTCTCCTATCCCCTCTTACAAATGTGACTCAGCAGCGTGAGATTTGTGGCACAACAGAATAATATTCTTTGTTGTGCCTGGTTCCTATTTAACGACGCTCTCTGTATAGCTGCCAAAAACGCTGAAGGTCAGCTAAGCACGGATGAAAATGTAAGGCCACGCTCAGGTTGCATAACTTCCACTGGAGAAGCTAAGCAATACCTGTTTGGTAACCAGGGAGCTGGTGTCATGGAGAGCAGCGAGCAGGGCCAGGGAAGGTGCTGAGCAGCGAGGAGCTGGCGGGGTCGGCAGCGGGGACGGCGGCTCCAGGAGAGCTGGGGAACGGAGGCTGTCCCCGCGTGGTGCCAGCACCTGCAAAAACTCTGCTCAGACTCGACCCCCACACAACTCAAAAAATAAAAACAGTGTGCTCCTGTCATGTAAATAGATTATTCCTATTCTCAAGAACTGCATGCAGGAGGCAGCTTCAACCTCGTCTCACTGTACATTACTAGACATATATATTAAAAATTGGGGTTTTTTAAATTGAAAAAAAAAAAGAAACTACCTGCCTGTATATGTGAATCTGCTACCTGACAAATAGGATTACCTTGCTTAAAATATACCTACACTCTTTGTGAATGGGGTGAATGCCTTCAAAATATTCTGATGAATTTCATGTGGGGCAGAATAGAAATTTGCTAAGGGCTGCAAAAAGGAGAGTTAAACATCAAAATTTTTTTAAAGCCATTCTTTTAATCTTAGGCTATTAGCATCAGTATCCCTGAATTTTACATTGTATTTAAAGACTGGATCTGAGTTGAAACACATGTCCATGTGTACCTGACTTCCACTTTGCATGGAGGCCAACCCATATGTAGAAATACAAAAAATAATAGAATAATGGCACAAAATAGAAATTATCTCTGCGAAACAGCGCATGAAGAAAAAGCCGTAGGCTGTTACAACCCAAGTGAATGCCCCAACACACTGATCCCTGTGGTTTTGAGGGAGTAAACACGTTCTCCCAAGCTATTCCAGGTAACCTCTTTGGTCCTTATCACTGAGTCAAGTGATCACTTGTCCCCCTGCCAAAAGGCAAGCTACGGCTAGAGACAGCTTTAAAATTCGGGATAGCTGCAAGATGTCACAAATAATTGCACGCCTAAGCTTAGGTACCAAGGAACAGCAACAGCCCAAGTCACCTCTGCGATGGGGGGCCACTGCTGAGGCAGGTCAGAAACATCAGCAGAGCAGACATTGCAGTGACCTGAGCCAGAGCCCAGAACACAGACTGAGCTGCTTCTCAGAGCTACGAACAGCCTTTCTCTCAAAGGGTACACAGGACAGCAGTGAACCCAAACTATTTTTCTAAGATTAGGTCATGTTTACTCTTCCAGGCTGATTACTGGAGAAGACTCCTAAGGATAAGGAAGAGGTGAATGAGCAGTAAATCTGTTCTCTCGACAGACTAAGTTAATGCCTTTTTTTTTTTTTTTTCTTCCATGAGCTGGTGCACATCTTGTAATGAGCTTAGACTCCAGGACTAGAACCGAACAGGCAAATCCTGAACAAGCACCTACTTCTGCAGACCAGGACAAAGAAGGGACATTCCTCTCCATGGGAAAAGCCTGCCATGTTCCCAGTTCTATAGATAGAACAGGGAAACAGTAGTTCAAAATGGAAAATTGATCATTCATAAAATATAAAAGGACAGAGAAGCCAAAGAAATATAGTTCCTGCCACAATGAATCTTCAGACACAGGAGGTTTCACCAAAAACAGGTCAGAAAAAAAAAGTTTTATATAACTGTCATTTTTTAATGCTCCTTTGTATCTCTGGCATGCAAAAGTAAGAGTTCTATATACGATAAAATTTCTGGACTTTCTTCTTCTCAGTAAGAATGACACAATTTAAACCAAACAACCAGAAGGCTGTTCATGTAATAAAATATTTTTAACATTTCAAAGAAACTGCAGTAAATCTGAAAGTGACCAGATTTCCAAAGGCTATAAAGTAATGTGAAATGATACAGTATTCTCTTTATTTTGACAGCACCTTGATTAGGAGTACAAAAGCTGCTTCTGCAGAGAACCCTGCTGCCGCCAGGCTTTAGGTGTTCTATGCCACAGCTGTTAGACTACCACAGAGCAAATCACTCATCTTCAGCCAGCAAGTTGGTCAGTGGTCTGAAAAGAGTATTGCAGAAACTTGTGCAAGAGCAAAACTGTCTCATCAGCTCACAACATTAAAATGCAGACCCAAGTGCCTGCTGAAGTGCCAGGGCTGGTGGGAGCTCCCAGCACCATCCGGGCAGAGCAGGGCACACAGCTCTGAAACCTTCCACAACGGAGACTTCTCTTGGCTCATTCTGGACCTGTTGCATTAAGCAGCTTCCAAGAGCTCACGGTAGCAACAAGGATGGGATTCTCTTTCCTCCCTGTTTAAGTCTCCCCCACCTCTGCACCTGCCAAGGGATTTTAAAAGAATTAATTGTCCTTAGTTCTTTATTAAAGAAATCACTCTAGTGAGCCCTGAGTTTCACTATTATTCATATGTAGATGTCTGTATGAATGTATTACTCAGGAAAAAAAATTATTACAATTTTTTATATTACCAAGAAGATATGTAAAATTTCAAAAAAAAGTTGTAGTCAAACAGCATTGCTGACAAAACACCTGAAAGAACTTTGGTAGTTTGAGTTTTCTGAAGAAACTGAAAAAAGAAAAGCGCAAATTAATGGGGGGAGGAAAGCTCTTTTCCAATTGTAATCATCTCGGGTATAGCAGGTAAATATGATTTATGCCTGTGGTTTTAAACAGCCCCACTAGATTTTATTTAATGGTAGATTTGAAAAAAAAAAAGCCATTACTCTCAGTATTATGCAACACTGGCAAATGCACAAAGAACCAATTTGATACCATTATCAGCTGCAGCTGATCAAGATGAGCAAAAACCTCCTCCATCAAACCTGTAGTTTTTAGAACCCAGCAGAAAGGGAGGTACATGTGCAGGTGGTATTGGGCTAAAGCAAATATTATAAGGGTGAAAATCCTCAGGGAAAAAAATTGGGAAAAAGCAGAACCAACAAAAAAACAAACCTAGAATAAAATCCCTAATGATCCAAGTCTGAACTGTCTCAGGTTTTAGTGCATTAACTAACTCCATTAGTGCCTGGGTAAACTCTTCCCATAAGTACACAGCCTTTTACAGCAGGACAACTCAACCCACAGTAGTTAAAATTAATAGTTGTACTAAGTAATCACATAAACTAATTTTCCAGAGAAACGGCCATAAAGTCACAGTATGAAATTATTCTTAACTCTTCTAGTTCAACTGAAATGAACTCAATGGAAGATAAAAATGCTGCATCTCTTATCAGAAAATTATTCATTGGGATACACTACAGTGGTTCACTGCTGCCTGCCCCGGTGCTGAACAAGCTAGCAACAGCTATATTTTTCCCTTTATATTCAAAACCACAATGTATACAATATATTTTTATTTTAAAAAAGTTTAATCCATCTAATTATGAAGGTCAAAAAATCCACCCCTTGGTTTGTAATTTGCAAATTCAGTGGCTCGTGTCCTACTGGCAACTTTTAACATGCCAAGAAAACAAATCACATCTAGCTTGTGAAAACACTCAGTACACCAAAAGAGGCAAAGTTCACCCCTGGCTTGAATGTACAAGGGATCCTCAGCATGTGGATAGAGACTGCACCGCACATCTTCTGCAGTGGAAATCGGCTACACTTCCTCATGCTCAAAATGTCACGTTCATGTTGTTTACAAGCCAGTTTTCCATACTCTCAGCTGGTTAGCCTTTTTCTTCTAAGAGAAGAAGCACATTAGGTCTAAAAGGCACCTTTTAGTCTCTAGCACTGAATTTTGAGACATGTCCATTTGACAAGAAGACACAAGGAAACAACACATAATCAAAATAATTCTTTATTAACGATTTCAAAAGTCACCTTCTGAGTCATGATCCTCAATTTTCGGGAGCGGCCGCCTAACACCAATTACTAAGTCTATGGAGAGAAGCTCTGTAACACAATGAAGAACCGAAATGACTAACTGGTATTTGCAATACACTGACTCTAAGCCTTCATCACTTACAGGCAGTGGCTGATTTTTTCGGAGGGAATTAATGGCTTCAAGATAGAATTTGGTAAAGCCGTCTCGTTCTGTTGTCCTGTACAAGGCCTTGGGAATACTCAGCAAAGCATCAGCAACCACGTTAGATACAACAGTTACCTCTGACTGCTGACACTGTTTTGCATAGTCCTGAATATAATAATGTAACAGGATTTCAAAGTAACCTCCGACTGGCAAAACTGATCCTGCTTCTATGAGGGAGTTGGAGCAACCCTGTGCAGTACCTGCACAACTCTCCTCCTGTTTAAATGGAACTGTATGGCGACACGTTTTCTCTAGACCTTTGCCAACATTCAGGCACTCACACACAGAGACTGTATCAGTGTTACCTGCCACTAACACAGGAGTGTTGCGGTTCTTTTGATTGTGGACCAGCAGATTATTTCTATCAGGGTCTAAAATTTTTGTGTCTGTTTCATTACTAAGTGCGTTCAGCTGACACTCAGAAACCCAGTTACTATTACAAGTATTTTCTATTACCAGTTGTTTCTGAGTAGCTGAAGAATGCCAGATGCAAACATCTGAGGCTTCGCTCTGGCTTTTACCTTCCGCTTTCCATTCCTCCCTCAGATCAACTGTTTTAAACAGCTGCTGCAGCATTGTGAACGCCTCCTGCAAAGCAGCAGCATGCTGCTCATTAACGCCATCGACCGGCCCACAAAGGATCAGGCAATGGGGCTGGAAGGCACACACACTGGTGAAGCCAATGTGGACACATCTCCTGGAGACCAGCAGCAAGGGCTGGCAAAACGTTACCACTGCAGTTTCGGTTATTTCTCTGTCCATGTTATCACCGAAAGGCGAGTAAGGGGAGACGCCGGTGATTTCACTGATAAGGGCCATTTCTTCCGACGATAAGCACTCTACCACAGACACACCATATAATTTGGCATAGTAGATAACTACTTCTTCTTGCTTCACACTCGACAGTAACAGCTTAACGTTGTTGCTCTGCAAGTGTTTCATTATGGCTTCTGTCCTCTTACTGATCCAGCGCAGGGAAGCCCGATACTGACCCTCGGAGTCTACAACAAACTCCACGCCGGGGGCCGTCAGGGCGGGCCGCAGGGGCTCGGTGACGAGCAGCGCCCGCAGCTCCCCGTCCGCGGGGCAGTAAGCAGCGAAGTCCCTGCGGAGGACGATGCCGGGCAGGACCCTGGAGCTCGCCAGGGGCAGGCCGGGCACGGCGGCGTGCAGCTCACCGAACCGCCGGCCGAGGAGCCGCAGCACCCGCGGGCGGGCGGCGGCGGCCGGGGCGCAGCGGCGGCACATCTCGGCGCAGAGCCGCGCCAGGGGCCG
>VZTG01008675.1:1977713-2062224 GCA_013397845.1 Melanocharis versteri | reverse complement strand
GGCCGCGCCCGGCAGCGGCTGAGGGCGGGACGGGGGCCGGGGACCGGGAGCCGCGCTGGCGGCACTGAGCAGCGGGACGGGGAGCGGCGCACAGAGCCCAGAGACGCGGAGGTGCGACACATCTTTATTGGAGGCGGCCCGTAACAGCTCACATCCCTGACACAAAGCGGCGATCCCGGGTGTCGGACAGGGCGGGACACGCGCGATGGGGAAGCGGGCGCTGTGTCCTGAGGGCTGATTTTCCCGCTTGGCAGAGCGAAAGGCCAGGGTAGGGCATAAAGGAGAAAAAGAGAAAAAGCCCAAATAATCTCCCCCTGAAGTTATTTCGTTCGAGCTATTCCTGTATTACCACAAAGTAGTGCAGCTTCACTGTAAACATCCAAAATCCTCCACTCGGCTCACCAGCCAGAAAGAAGGAATAATGTAATGTTTTACGAGCTGATTTTCCCCCCGCCCAGAGTCTGACTAAGCAGGAACATCAGTTCTCAAACACAACAGCCATCACAAAAGGTCTGATATTATATATGGCACAAATTTGACAAATCTTTACATGTCTCAGAACAGCATAGAAACCCATCAAGAAGGCACTGTTTACAATACTTGAATATCTGCTAAATTTTCTGTGATTTGCGGGTACTCTTGAAATAAAAATAATTAAAACTTAGAGATGTACAGAATTTTTGTTACACATTATTTACACAAACAATGGTAACAGTTAAAAATAACAGCCTTTAAGAAATACTGAAGTACAAGTCTGTTTCATAAACACAAGTCTAGGGAAAAAAAATTGCCAAAGGCACAGAAGGGCAGCAAACAACAAACAAAAAAGAAGAAGCCACAATCATTACATCTTACAGGACAACCTTTCAAATAATTTGTGAAATTTCACAAGGGGAAGGAAGGACACAACAAGTGGGCTATATACCCTCACCAAGTAATATCAACTATTTAAAAGGAATCAACACGTGAAATTCAAGAAACATCATCTACTGTTGAAAATGATACTTGTTGCATTTCACATGGCATATTTACTTCTTCTTAGCTTAGGTCGTCTGTACCCAATTAGGCAACCTGTACCTAAATGGCAAATTAAAGGCATAGAGTGCATCTGAAAACAAACCAATCAACCCAACAAAACCACATGGCAATAAATTCTGCAGATATTTCCTGTACAAGAAAAAAAAAAAACAACCCAAACAAAACAGGATTTGGAAATCAAATGTGAAAAAAAGTGCTGTTATAAACTTTAAAAACTAGAAGGCCACAGCCCTCAAACATCTGCAAACTGTACAATCAATTTTTATATATGTGCAGAGCTCAGTCTTAGGTAGTAGTCAAGATCTGCTGTACATCATGGCTAAAGAGGACAATGGTGTCGCACTAAAGAAAAGGATCCATACGTGTCTGTGACCAACTGTACAGTAAAAATCAGGGAAGAAGTTTCTTTGTTCTATTCAAATGAGGGAACATACAAAACCCAGCAAAATAAGAATTACTAGGTTTTCACTGTCCTTTTCAGAATTTATCTAATCATACAGTCTCACAGAAGTCTGCAGTTTTACTTTTCAAAAAGTTTCATCACATATCCTTTAACCAAAACAGATCATCACTTAAACCACTTTTCCAACAGAATTCAACTCTAAAAAATAAGCTGAATATGAAAATAAGCGTAAGGATTTTGTTTCGCTCTGTTCAAGTCATTCACTCATCTTGAGCTGAGCACGAACTTCAGCTATGGAGTATCTTTTTAGTCTGACATTATCCAACACCAAGCTGCCAGCCAACTGGCTGGGTCAAATCCAGTCACTACATGTGGTCCATGTAAAAATGCATGCAGACTGTGTTATTCACTGCTCTTGAATAGAAGTGATTAAAAAAGCAGCACGAAAAGGCAGAAGGACCTTTCTTATTTACAAGGGAGATAGAAACTTGTAACTATCAGTCAAGAGTTTCAGCACCACAAATTTAGCAGAGTATTATTTCTGGGGATTGAAGTTAATGCCCAAATCTCACTCATTGGATTATTCTCACTTTCAGAGTATGTTTAAAGGCTTGTAATGGATCTTAAGACAGGTGAAGCTTTGACATCTGAATGCAATAATGAACAGCCAAATTCCAGGCTGAGAACGTAAGTGAATGCCGTAATACTCTGCTTTCTTAATGCCATTTCATACATGGATAACAACTTCAGTTCCCATTTACAGACTGAGGCATTTGTAATTTTTTGTTTGTTTATGCAGGGACTTTCTATGTTCACAAATTCTGCCTCGTCAGCCGTAGATTTAATAAAAGTCCAACCAGCTTTGGTCTTGCCCATGGCTACAAGATCTGGTCAACGTAACACGTTCCAGAAAAATTACTGAAGACCAAACCACGCCAATGTGAAGCTGTAAGAAATAGGCTGAAGTTCGCTGCTTACACAATAAACTTACATAGCTGAGGCCCAAGGAAGAGGAAAGGTAAAAGAGAAGGGGAGGTGCATGAAAGTGTCAGCCACAGAAATAGATAAGCTAGACAGATAAACAAGTAAACAGTATTTTCACTAAATACTAGTGAGACTGATGCAGAACAGAAAGGCAGATCACCTGGAGAGTCGGGTAGGCTGCCCAAGGCAGAGGCATAACCTAGCCACGGCAAAAGGCCAAACATGACTTATGAACTGTTTCATCACCCAGGATGGATTCGATTTCTGAGAGGATCCTCTGAAAATGAACTTGGCTGTCCTTCACATTTTGCCCCTCATCCTCCTGTTGTCTCACCTTTACAATTCTACAGCCCCTTTTTGCCTTGGTATGCTTGACTGGCACAGGGAACTCACCAGATAAAAACCAGCACTACATTTTTGGCTGGAATTTTACAATTTCTATACATGCATATATTTCTTCAAATAAAAAATGTTAGAAACCCTGGTTTTGAATTGAAACTTAAGCTTCACATGAATTTGTATGGCTAGAGCATACTAAGAAGGTGCATCCATGTATTCTGGTAGGTAGTATATACTTGCAGTAAGGAGGGATTTCACAAACAGTTGGATTTTCCTCTTATTTGTTTTGAAATATGTGGTGTTAGCCAACACACAATTTCTGAGCTTTCCCTGTGTAAAAACACGCATTTTCGTTTGCAAGTCTACTCATGACAGTGCCCGAATCCTATTCTACATTGCCTTTTGGAGATTCAGCTCAAGCTACACACTAAGCACACCTCTTCACACTTGGTTTCAAAAATAACCATTAGTCCTGGCATCAGCAGTCTGTCTGCTTACCGTGACATGGCCATATACAAATATAAATTCAAAGCTGTCGATTTTTCAAGACTTCCAAACATACCTGAAATCCTTGACATTTGCAATTCATGAGAGAGAGTAGACCAAGACAGTACCTCCCTGGGTGCTGTACTGTTAAAAATGTGCTCTGTACAGTAGATGCAGGAATGTTTTTATGATTAATCTGAAGTTTTTAAACTATAGAACAGCTGGCTTACAAGCCTATAGTAATTCAGGATAAAAACCTCATACTTCCAAAACAAACCAAGGACATTATCTTGCAGATTTCCCAAAGACTTTAGCTTTTTACTTGCCATTTCCTAACACTCACAATTTTTTGTATAATAATGTATTTGTTTGACCTTAAACAAAAGTTTTCTTCCAAACACCCAATGCCATTTACAAAAGCTGTTGGCTACTTCAAAAGTTCCTTTGTTACAAAAATGGTGAGTTTATACGCAACGAAGTATGCCTGTTTATCATTCTACCATAATAGGAATCACATCCTACCTACGAGGTCTGAGCTCTGAATGTTTAACTTGATCTATTCTGTGGTGAAGATTCATCAGTACAGCATATGACGCAATCTAAACACAAGGCTGATGTCGCACGACTGCGAGACAGAGGCACACACCAGGAGCAAGAGTGTACTGGCACTTACACAATTCTTACTGCAACTGGGTAGACAGAAGTATGATTCTGAACCATGAACGCTGAGGCAAAGTTCTGTAAGTTGGTGCTACACGGTTCTTTTACATAATATTGCATCATTTAAAGTCCAGCTTAAAATATGGTCCCCAGTAACAGTTTGATCATTCCAGTTCAAGAAGGCCCTTGTTCACACTTCTTATTTGAACAAGAAATTAATGATAAGCTGTAGCAGAACCATGAGTACAATGAAGACATAGTGCTTGAACTGCAAGGAATGGTAGTCCCAGGGTGATGAATTAGAAGTGACTCTATTTCGTAGCGCCATGATCTCCCTGTAAGACAGAAAACAACATCCTGTAAATTACAGACTAGATAATTTGACATTTTCTACTATGTTAGGGCTCCCTACAGAAGGCACCTTTAGAGGAAAACTACAAAACATCAATGGGCAATCAATATTTGAGAAGAGTAAGGATACATACCAGCCTCTAAGGGAAAAAAAGAAAAGCTATGAGATTGCTATTCTCTAAACCATTTTAAAGCATTTTTATTAATACTACCTCTTAATGTCTTCCTGCGTTTCCTTTATAGACTCAATGGCACTCTGCAGTTCACCAAGGTCTGCCCCTTTTTTCCTTATTCTTGTACTATGCTTCAGAAGTTGTGCTAGAAGGATACAAAAGCCAGATGTAAATGACTGAAGTGACTGCTCCATAAAAGGAACAAAGTACGAATGACAAACTAAACGTGTAGTAAAAATGAGGAGAAAGTTTTCTAACTAGCTTCTATTGAAAACTTTATTTCAGAGTCACCTATACCACAGAAGGACAGCAACTTAAGTGCTTGAAATGTCTTTTAAACACTCATCATATTGTTTAGCTTCTGCAAATATTATCAACAACAACAAACTACCCTCTAGCCACATCCTAACCTACAAATGAAAACAATTAACCTTTTAAGAAAGAAAACAGTTTATGAACACCATTCTTTTTCCCTAGGTATTAAATACGTGCAGCACTTAAGCCTACCTACACTGCATTTAAAAAGACAGGAAAATCTGCAATTAAAAACATGAGCCATTCTGCTCCTTTTGTTTTCCGAAACATGCTTCACAATGGATAGAACTAAAGCATAATAAAAACATTGAGATAAGAAAAGTATGCGTGACACTGAACTCTTCGGTTGTCAAATAAATTTATTATTTCTGTATGTAAATGTATCTTTTGGTACCTTCACTCCCAGAGGAATCCTGGTTATCAGGCTCAGGGGATGAGAAACCACACTCTCCTTTCTTCTGACTGGCTGGCTTTCGTTTGATTTTTGGAACAGTAACCTGAAATTGATAAATTTATGTGTTATTTCCAGAGAAACAGAACTGTAGCAAAGCAATACAATCCAACAGTGACAGTTAAAACACAATATCTAATAGAAGTCCAAGTTGAAATTTTTGATGTATTAGCAGCCTGCATTTTGTGCATCTTCCCATTTAAGGGAAAATACACATTTAGCTGCTGAGCTCAAGTTTGCATATTTTATATTCCTATCCAGTCAAGTAATTTTTACCACTTAGGATGCAACACAGAAGTGAAAGACATTGTATGGACTGTGTAAACAACATTTTTGTAGGATAATAGCACTTCCCATCAATCCCAGTGCTCTGATGATCTTTACACACATAATGTATAATATACACAAGTTCCTGGATCTTGCATGTGCTGTCAGAACTGGAACATACCATTGGTGTCCGATGTCGAACTTTTGTTTGGATTGTGCCATCTTTTTCAAACTGGATCATATCATTCAAAGGGTCCCATGGTCTGGTACTAGACAAAGTGAGTATTATTAACAATTAGCAATTTAAATGAGAAATATTTCTTTGCTCAGAAACTACTCAGTATGAAGAGGCTAAAACTCTCCCTATATAGAAATCAGACATGGCATCAAGATCTTATCTTCTACCTATGGCCCAGTCTTAACCTGAAGGGCCAACAGAGCCAAAAAATGAACTTCATGTCCAGATTAACCCCCCAGCCAGCTGATAAGAGTACAAACTATTATATTAACCAACAACATCATTATGAATTTTTTTTGCCAATCATATGTATTTGCAAACATGGAGAGATTTCCTGCTTCAGATACAATTATTTTGGAACTACAGGGGAATTAGGGGAATCTAAAAAATATTTAGACTGCTTTTTGGTGAGTTTTTTTCCTTTTAAAAGATGCCTACGAAGGAGAGTTTAAGAATCAGTTACCTCAAACCCGCTTTCAGCCCGAAGTGGCTAATGGTAATCAAGACTGGTTTCATGAGACACTAATAAGCTATGCACAGTTTTCTTGTTCCGATTTTTTAAGAGTGTTTTTCCAATTACTGTCTGCTACAGAATTTAAAAAAAACCACAACAGCATAAGACACATAGCTCACTGGAGAACAACAAGCAGCCAAAGGCAAATACCAACATCACCACTGATTACAGACCTTTCAGGACAGAAACTGCAAGTGAGCGGCAGGAAGGATGTTCTGACGCACAGCTTTAGTGAGAGTAGATTAAGCATGGATTTCCTTTCATGTCCTTCTGTATGCCTTTTAAATAGCTGTAGCTGTTTCAGATGGTGTGAACACAGACCTGCACTTACATCTTAGCTTAACCTGACTTGAATTAAATGTCATCTGAGGCAACTCGGTTAAGAACTAGGCATTGCTCTCTTCTCTATTTGTAATCCAGATGCCTAAACCCATAATCCAGATACCTTAACAAATGCTCCAGCTCACTGAACACATCTTTCACAGAAAGTGTAGAAGAGTGCTCTCTATGTGGACCAGGTGGTGAGCCAGTATTATATGCTTGAAAGGAGAGAGAGGCTTCTTCCAGGGAATGCTGTCAGTGCAGACTGCTTTCTAGCACACAGCAAAATTTCTGTGGCACATCCTTGAACCACAAGGCCTCAAGGACATCAGAAATAACGCAGATTAATAGGACAGGTCTTAAAGCTGCAGGGGATAGTCTAACAGATTTCAAGTACAGTTCTCTTCCTAATGTTTTCACACAGGGTTCAAGACCATGGGCAGTCAATTCAGCTGGACTGTTCACAACTCTTCCAACACGAAGAGGCATCAACAGCACTAGAGGGTTCAAACCAAGAGAGGCTGCTTCACAGAGCATTTAGTCTAGTTGGGGAATTTCCCTGCTGCAGGATGCTTTCAGTGGTGAAAGTCTGCACAAACTTAATAGGAAACCAATGAAATTCATGGAAAATAAAGTTACTGGGAATTGTTAAATACACAGATTCCTTGTTTGGTTCCAGGAAACCTCCAAGTTGCAAATTTGCTGGAGATGTGTAGAGTACTCAGGATTCTTGTACTCTTCCCTGTACATACACTTAGGCCATGACCTCAATATCACCATTCTTGTACAGAAAGGTAAAGGCCTCTTAGGTTTAGCCATGGGAATATGCTTCCTGCATCCATGGATTCAAAGTTACTTAACTCCGTGTGTATCATTTTTGGCTATTTTACTTTTACAATCCCTACAATACAGAAGTATGCTGGGTACCGAAAAAATATCAGCAGAATGTGGGTGCTGTGTGAAAACCATCACTAGTAAAAGGCTCAGCTTCAAGTTGACTTTTGCAACACTGGTGAGGACACAGAATGCACCCCTCCAGCAGTCAGGGAGACAGCTACATCTTCAGCTTCTGATCCAGAGCATCACATAAAGAGATTCACACACACTCATGTGCAGGACATATTTGAGAGCCAGGCAGAGCCACCTGGCCCCAGCATCAACTATTGCTGCAAGCCTGGTATTCTGAGAGTTATTCAAATATATAACAAATTAAATAGCTCAATCCAACTAAGCACAGGCTTCTCTGATTTTCAGATACTGGATTTTCTGATTTCCAGCTGGTATGCCCATATGTACCATATTTTCCAGTTTGGGAAAATCTGTGTCGCTGTTCTGATCAGTCTAGGGGGGGAAAGGGAGGACAATGCACCCCAAAATGCCATGCCCCAAAAAATCTAGAATACAGCACAGCTATGTTATTCTACATAAATAAGCTCTATGGCTCAGTTCTTTTGCTCCTGAAACCACAGGAAGAGGCTCAGCAACATTACCAAGCACTCCAGCACTCACTCAGCATATTTGTAGTGCCATTCTCCTGTGACTGAATCCTGATCGAACAGCTTGCATGTCCACTCTTCACCCTTAAGCTTCCTCTCTTTGGCACTCTTTCTCTGAGCTTCTTCCAGAATATATTTCTCCTGAGTAGCTTCTGTTTGGTCTTTATTATTTATTGCTTTTGTCACTTGTTGCCAAAGCCTGACAAATGAACAACAAACAGAGTCATCAGTCACAATCTGGTAGACAGAAATAATTGCAAACAATTTCTTCAATTATAGGCTAAGTAAATCACCCTCCAAAGAGAATATTACCACTTTTAATAGATGCTTTATCTACAATTCTATCAAGATTTCCCTGATTGTAAGGTTTACAAATCATGATCTTATATTTAACAGTGTTACTTTCTTTTATCATCTAAGGCATTATCATCAAACGTGAGAAAGTAATGATAATTTGCTTCTAATTTGGAGAAGACTATGAGTTTTATTTTGGCAAAATAAATACAGGGTTCTAAAGTGAACTTACTTCTCTGACTCAAAGTCATCTTGTTCTTCAAACTTCACAGTGTATCTACGTAATCTACGCTGCTTCATATCAGATGTTGGGTTCCAGAATGTCTCTGAAACACCTGTCTTGTCACTAATAATAACTTCACTGTCCTGTAACAGATATGATTGGTATCTTAATTGTAATTATCTCAAAGAGTGCCAAAATAACAAAAATGCAAGGAATAAGCCTTTTCTTTTTTTTTTTTGTAATAAGAATATACTTTCTTTAGAATGCATGCAGTTAAGAATAATCAGATACGCTGACTTAAAAATTCCATTTCCACCCTCTGTGCTAGGTTCTAGCTTGGAACAGAGGTGCAATGGAATTATTACCAAATCCAAAAATGAGTGAGGCCATCTCACCTCACCAGAACTGAAACAACCTTAAATATTTCATGCTGGTGCAAAAAAAATTCTTCATAGTACTAATGCATATACCAAAATATTTCACAAGCTTCATTGTGAAGCAACATTTTATTTTTTTCATAAACTACTTAAACATGCACTTTTCCGCCTTTTAACAGCTGCAAATACAACAATGTTGATTCTATACTTTCTTGAATACTTTCTACAAAAGTAGTACTTCAATTTTTTTTAAACATGAGTCTTTTTCGTATGTAAGTGCTATTTTCACCTGTCTCAACTGTCAGCCAGAATTTATAAAAGAGCATCACTCACTACTTACCCAGTGACCCTCTAAAAAAGCCAGAACTTCTTTGCCAAGCTTAATTCTCCCTGATATTTGGTTAACACTGTCATTGTTACCCAAAAAAGGCTGCAAAACAAAAAGAAATGGTTTCATGTTTATTTTAATAACATATTATTTTTGTTTATATGTTTAGTGTTAAGGAAAAATGTGAATTCATGAAATGTGCTGTCAACAGCCCTGATATCGTTAATATTGTATCTTCTACCTAATAATCTTAAAGAAGTCTACAACAAGAGTAAGTAGTTTCTTCCTCCCTTCTTAAAAGATTTTCTGAGTAAAAGTATTGTTTAACATTGGTGGAAAGAAAACAGAAAATAATGCAGAAAACAGTGACACAATGATATCCTGAAGGACACAGTCATTTGCTACACTAATTTCACAGCTTTGCCAAGGACTATTTGTTACTAGAGACTTTCTTTGGTAGAAACAACAACAACGATTGCCACGGATTTTCTCTGGCCTTTTGATAGGCTGCACATGTATCCTGTGGACTGACAAGGCAAACTGTCAGTTAACACAGCTTCCCAACTTTAATGTTTCCCCTGTAATTTCAACTGAATAGAGTTTTCCTCTCCATGGGCACACTTCTTGAAAACTGTTTTTTCAGCCTTACATCAGTTTCCACCTCAAGGATGGCAAATGCATTTTTCAGAAGCCATGTAGAAGTAGTTTAGAAACATTTGTTTAGCTTATGCAAGTGGACATTATGTTCATTCTCCTTCTTGTGCCCACTCACAGCGTTTACTAACCTTGAGTTTGAATTCAATTGTTGCACTGTAGCCAGTTTTCTCACAGGTGATGTTGACTGTTCCTCCAAGCTCTAAGGTCATTGTTCCATAAAGAATTCCTGCAAGAGAAAAAAAAAAACCAAAACAAAAACCCCCAGCTAAAACAAATGTTTTTAACTGAACAAAAAAACCCCCTAAGTTACTTGAGTACAATTCCTAGAATAAACATGCTTGTGCCAGAGGAAACGTATTTTCAGATGACCTTTCCTAATGATAATCATGATCTTTCTGCCAAATAAGATAACCCAAACAGAAACAAAAAGATCTAAGTGAATTTCAGATAAGCAGGAAAAACAGTTGATGAAGACATATCTTTGGCAGTGTATGCTGCTGGCTCTAGCAAGGGTGATGTTAAATTTATTGAAGATGATTGGAGGAGGGAAGCTTCTGAGGTTAAGACAAGAAAATACAAAATGCTGTGACAAAGACAGCAAAGAAAAACATCACTCAAAAAGAAGCAGTATGCACAGTCAGGTGAAGACACTCATGGACAACCAATAAATCACAACTCTGATCACTCCCTAAAGACTTCTGAAAGTACAAGGGTGACAGTGCTGGGTACACTTTCTTTCCCATGATTACTGTCTTTCCCCCATAAACTACAGCTTGAAACATTGAATATATTTTACATACATTGGATGTATGTGCAAATATGCCTTCCCTGCATATTCTTCTACCTTTCTCCCTATCAGCTTTATTAGTAACACTAATTCTCCTTCTCTCTGTTTGACTTGAATGTATGTGTATACGTTATGTGCTTTATTTCTTAAGTATTATTTCTGTCATCAAAGCTATAAAAAATACAACATAATATTAAAAACATTAGAAAACAATGGAAAGAGAAAAGTCTAAACTCATGTCAAATTACCTATTTCTGCTAATTGATCTGCATACATCTCAAAGGAAGAAAGTACTATATTTGTTGACTTTATAGTCAGGCTTCTGAAAGAGAATTCTAGCTATTCTAAAAGGGAATTCTGGAGTATATGGGTAGACAATACTGAATAAGTTACAGCTTAAAAATGAGCAATTCTGCAATCTATTTTGTGCTATTACTGACCTTCCGGAAAAACCAGTTTCCCATAGTGAAACTGAAGACAAACGTTCATGATTTACAATCAAATCACACTGTGGTGTAGATACTACATTGCCTTTGATGTTTAGAAGAGGGAAATATTGAAAAAGATCAAAACTGCTCTAAAAAAATGTGCACTACAGTAAATTAATGGCATGTAGTGCCAGATCACTATATATATGCTGTTACTATCTTTTACTATTTATGAAAAAAAAAATCTTTTTTCTGTGTCAAAAATTAAAACATGGCTTAAACAACAGATGCATTTTTCTCCTGATAAAATATGTGGAAGCCTAGAGCCACAAATGCTGCCAATGTTCAGAACACTCCTCCAGATGACAGGCTTGAATCCAACACAGTACATTATTTAGAATAATGAACTATTTAGAGTAACAAATTTCTTTTCTCATAACTTTGCCATCTAGAGAATGAAAAAATCCACTACCTTTACAATGGGCATATGGCATAGTCATTACATAATCTTCTCCCCTATTTAGAAACGTTAGCCGTCCTTCTCCATCAAGTATGGCAGATAATGAATTCCCTGAAATTCAAAGACAGACCATCACATTTCTCACCCTGCAAGACAACAGTCAACATTCCCTAATAACTAAGCAATACAATTAAGAACACCAGTATATTTAACACTGCAACCTATCCTGTCTAGTGAAGCCACTATAATACTGTGTCTCCAATTAAAAATTAAAACACTCCAAAAACAGGAATTAAAATTCTGAAGACCAGTAGCAAAAACTTTGTAAGGAAAGGACAATGAAACAACCCAAACACTGACTCTTCTAACAGCCTTCTTTCAAATAAAGATACAACCAAAAAAACCCCAATATTTACCATAGAATTTTGATTTGGCCAGAATGCTACCACTAAGGCAAAAACCATCCTTGCGGTTGCTAACATAGAAGGCAGATATTGGAGGATGATGTGACACCTGTTGGAAAAAAACACATATTCAAGAAAAACAAAAACATGCAATATAGTAAATATAGTATAAACCTTGAGCTAATAATGACAATGCAAAATTCAGGCTGAACACATTAGAAAGCAGCTAATATATGTGAAATTTTGACTAAAATCTTTAAAGATCAAGCAATCATCTACTGAATTTCAAGAATTAAGAAAATTAGCACTTGACTTTTCCCAGAGGAAAAGGGAACAGAAATATTGGAAACACTTTCCTCTCTCTCTCTCTCTTTAGGAAGGCACACTTAAAAGAGACATCTGTAAGAAAACTATGCTCACCAGGAGAAGTTTTATGGTACTATTTGTACATTTCAATACATTTTCTGAAACTACCATAGGATTTAACTAGCACAAATATACAATACATTCATTTCTCTTAAAAATATTTGTTCCAGTTATTGCATCTACCTGTTCTGCAATGTAAAAAGTCTTGCTGTTTGTCCTTGGATGAATCCACATGCAGCGGAAAGTCTCTCCAAGTATAGGATTGTACGGCTTTTTGAGTCCCTAAACAGAAATTGAATAGAGAGCAACCATACTATACATGTACACAAGTCACAAAACATTTTATCAGTCTATCACTGCAGACAAGTCACATAGGAAAAAAATTATCATAATACATATGCTAAAGTACATGGTACTTGATTTCATCATTTGAATATTGTGCTCAATTACTCTGCTCTTCACTCTAAAGACATTATCATACATTAAGTATATCCACTAAACTATTCTACACATAAGGACACACATAATATAATGGGGTTTTTTTGCAGAATTATTACAGAGCTTTTGTCTGAAGTTAGGCTGTAAGTAGTTTCTGCCAATGTCAATATTGTTTCCCAACAACATGACTCTGAAGAATATTTAGTGCAAAGCTAAATGAAGTGGTGGAAACATCAGTACTCCAATTTCAGACTGTTATCACTGAAGAATGGTAAATATAGAACTGGCTCAATTTTATCAAAAAATATTTAGTTCAACTTCTACTCCAAGGGACAAACGTGCCATTGGATATAGCCAATTTTAAGCATGGCTAGGGGCCAAAATTTTCCATGATGCGTTTGTGTAATGAAAACTTAACTCTGCTTTTTTAAAAAATGCATTAAAATATAAATTTAAAAACTTCCTCCAGCATATCCGTAAGCCCTCAAACCAGACACAATGACTGAAGACAGAATAATATGTGAAAGCATACCTTTGGCTTTTTGTAGAATCCTGACAAATACCACTTCACTACTTTTTTCATGCGGTTGTAAGCATTCTCTTCAAGAGCAGCTCTGCAAAACAGAACACACAGATCAAGTATCAGTATTGCATCATTTATAACATGCTGTCAATTGTTGTGATATATCTTGAATCTGTGAGCTGACTAAGACAGGTTTGTGATTTGCAGTACTGTAAAACTTTCAGCCCAATCTCACCAAATTTAAAGTTTTCAAATAATTGTCTTAAAATTGAAGTCAAACAAAAATGCCAGAAATGGTATTTCCATATTTGAGTCTGTTCTTTTTAAGATTAAATTCTGTCCCACCCCCACTCATGTTCTTCCATTTATAGGCTACTACTTTAGTATCTTTTTACTACCAGCCTACTTACATGCAGAGCTCTGAGCTGACTAATATTTCAATTTATAGTCTTTAATTTATTAGCTACATTTGAGCAGGCAACTGTAAATCTGGACAGAATTTAACACTGTATTAAAAAAAATTATCTAGTATTGGTTTCTCATTTTAAATATGCTTGAGGAAAAAAAATTAAACTCTTTTTCAGAAGTCTTTCAAACAGTCTTCAGAAGCTAAAGCAGAAATGCCTGCAACATGATTGCTATTAAATTACTAAGAGGGGCCAGACTTCAAGATATACCATACGAGCTCTCAAGGCAGATAGCTTTCAGAAAATGACAGTATCTGACAATGTTACCCTATTTTAATTTTAAAAATGGTAAGAATGAAAACCAGAGACAGGATTGACTTACTCAGACAGAAAGTCTGCATGGTAGTAGTAATCAGACAGCTTGTCCAGGAAAGAGCGAGGTTCCAAAATAAATGTAGGCAGTACAACCTTGGACAAGTCCATTCCTGGCCGGACTTGCTTCAACAGTGTCCAGATCAAACTTTTGTTTTCTTCTGACACTTCTTCTGTCTGAGCAGCCTCCCCTGCCTACGACGAACCAAAAGACTGCTTATAGAAAGGAGAAAGGAAACAATCCTCCAGAAGACAGGTCAACACATTCTAAGATTGCAGTGAGAATGGGAAATGGATACTTAAAATAAACCACTCCCAGATGCTGAAGAAACTATGGAAGCTAGATCAAGTTTCTACAAATACACTTTAGTGAAGTATGGTATACTATTCAGCATTAAAAACTGCATTTGTTTTCATCACCCCTAGGCTGGAAAAATTTGAGGAAGAATGTTGTTCAGAAATCCTCCCTTAGTCATTTCCAAGGCATCAAGTGCATTATTCTCTTCTCAAATGCAGGACTTATACACCAAAGAACTGTTCATTCTACCAGCTTTTCCCAACCAGGAAAGCTGACACATTTATGCTTTCGACTGCCTTGGGTCAGTCAGCAGCATCAGTACAAAAATACACGACTTAGGGGTAACTGAGCAAAACCAGCAGTCACACTCCAATATGCTCCTTTCTGTCCAAGAAGAGGGGAGATATTATCCCATATAGTTTCTGAAATCAAGAGCAATGGTTGTAGGAAAAGCAAGGAAAGGCATCCTTTTTTCCAGAACAGTTCTAAAATGCATACTCAAAAAATTGTCACTTAAAACTCCTCAGCTTTTCCTACAATACGGCTTTGTCTAGACGTGGTACTAGAAAGCACTAAAGCATAAGATATTCAAGTTCCATGAGTATTAAAAAAAAATCTCATAATCATTTATCTTAAGGAGAAAGAGGAGATTTGTGAAAAGCCTTATTTTGATTTCTGTTATGAAGTTTTTTGGTTTACAAATCCCTGTCATATTTGCCTGTATAGGCAAATACATAGAACAACCTGCAGAAGTGGAATAGCAGCTCTGGGTTATCATTAGAATACACAGTGACATCAGAAACACAGCAAGCCTTCCACTAAATTCTGCAGACTCTACAACTGCTTAACTTCTCTCTTGCAAGAGAAAAAAAAGAACTACCACGTTGCATTCAAACCTTCAACTTGAAGATTTTTACTTGAAGAAAAAAAACAGGACTAAGTTAATAAAACCCAAACAGAAGTAACACCAAAAAATAAGTAGTCATGATGAACTTCTTCTGCAGGTGGCCCTTCCTGTACCTTCTGTCTGAGCAATATGCCAGGTAATTTCATTATCTCTGTTAAAATCTCATACAGTAGCACAGAGTGACAGAGCAAAATATGGGTGAACAGAACCTTTTCTGTACATTATTGCTGAAAATATGAAAGCCAATCCTGCAAGTCAGCTTTCAAGTGTAGTCTGACCCTTAAAATATCAGCTTACTATTTGGAGAAGCTGCTTGCTCAGTACATCAACAGCACTTTTACCTCCCCAAGTTCTTCATGACTCTGTTCTAAGTAAGTAGTTTCCTTGATATCAATTGGCTCTGGATCAACGTAAGAATCATCCTGTCGCTCCGATGTGTCGCTATCGCTTTCTTCACTTTTCCCCAGTCCATCATTATCAGATTCCTCGTGGTCATGGTCATTTTCCTTATCAGACTTGTCAGAGTACGTATCTTGATCTTTAAAATGATGCCTTTCAATTTCACTGTCATTTAACCTATTAAAAACAAAGGCTAAATGAATCTTCAACTTTACACAATCATTTCATTGTTTCTAAACCAGGATCTTAACAAAATACACACCAAAATTGCCAGTATCAAGCCTGAGGTGGCAGCAGTGTCAAACTAGGCTTGCTGGAAACATTTAGGATGTATACTCTTCTCACTGAACTGTCAAATGACACTGATGAGCCTGGGACATCAACCATCTCTCTAGGAAGCCCATTCCAGTGTCTGACCATACTCTCGGTAAAAAAAAGTTTCCTAATGTCCAGTCTAAACCTCTTCTGATGATACTTTAAACCATTCCCATGCTTCCATATCAGGGAGAAGAGTTCAGCACCTCCCTTTCCAGCTCCCCTTCTCAGAAAGCTATAAGAGAGCTATAAGTTTGGCTCAGCCTCCTTTTCTCAAAACTAGGCAAACTGAAAGTTCTCAGTCCCTCCCCACAGGCCATGCCCTCCAACTCTTTAAAAGGATTGGTTGCTCTTCCTCAAAACACAGTCAAGAACCTTCATAACCTTTCTAAATTTTGGAGCCCAGAACTGCACACATCCCTCAAGGTGAGGCCACACAAATGTTGAATACAGCAGCATAATCACCTCTCTTGACCAGCTGGTTAATGTCTGTTTGATGCACCCCAGGATGGGGTTTGCCCTCTTGGCTGCCAGGGTTCACTGCTGATCCATGTTGATCCCGCTGCCAGCGAGCACCCCTGGCCCCTTCCCCTCGTCCGGCCCTGTGCCCGCCTTACGCCCAATGGTCACCTCGGGCCACCGTGAGGGCACGGCTGCTCCCCAGCCACTCCTCTCCCAGTTTGTTCTTGTGCCTGGCATTACTGCCCTAGGTACAGAATCAGGTACTGGGACTTCTTTAACTCCATGCCTCTGATGATTGCCCAACTCTCCAGTCTATGCAGATCCCTCTGCAAGGCCTCTCATCCCTTGAGAGAGTCAGCAGCACCTCCCTGTTTGGAATTGTCAGCAAACTTGCTAAGTTTCCCACATCCAGATCACTGATAAAAAACACTGAACAGAACAGGCCCATGATTGAGCCCTGAGGGACACTGCTGGTGTCACCAGCCAGATGTAGCCCCATTCACCACACCCATTTGAGTCCTGCCATTCACCCAGTTCTTCAACCAGCACACTGTGACCCTGCTCATCTCATAGCTGATCATTTTGTCCAGAATGGTCCTGTGAGGGACAATATCAAAAGGCTTACTAAAATCCAGAAAAAATACACCCACTGCCTTACCTTCATCCAGTAGGCAACTGACCTTATCATAGAAGGACATCATATTAGCTGAACATGACTTTCCCCATGCCGACTGTGCCTGGTGATTCACTGCTCTTTAAATGTCTTTCAATAGAACACAGTATGATCATCTCCATAATTTTTCCATGTAGGTTAGACTCACAGGTCTATAGGTTTCTGGGTCTTCCCTCAGGCCTTCCTTGTAAATCTGAATACTGCTGGCTAGTTTCCAGTCAGTGGGGACCGCCTCAGACTCCCCAGACCCTTCGTAGACAATTGAGAGGTATCATGCCATAACATCCAGTAGCTCCTCCACCACTCTGTGATGAATCCCATCAGACCATATGGACTTACAAACATTCAGCTGACACAACTGGTCTCTTACAATTTCAGTGGCCACAAACGGAAAGTCACTGATCCTGCACCCACGAGCCTCCAACTCAACAGGATCAGCCAGCCCAAGGTCTACTAGTAACATTAACGACTGAGGCAAAAAAAAATACCAAAAAAAGCAGTAAACATGACTGCTTTTTCTTCACCCCTATTTTTCAGGTGACCATCTTCAACAAGTAGCAGTCCAAGGTTTTCCTTGGACCTTCTCTTGCTATTAACCTATTTTAAAAAGCGCTCTCTCAGTTGAAGCTAAAATTGCTTTCACCTTTCTTCTCCCTCTTCTGCCAACCCAATTAAAGCTAGACCAGTTTTGTTCCTTAGACAGTTAAGCACACTGAATACCCTTAGAATATGCTATATCAAAAGATGTACTTAATTAAAGCATTAGTCTTAATTAGACTTAACAGCTGTAGCTAATTGCTGTGATTGTAATCTGGGCCAGCAGTTGATACCAAACTACTGTGCCAGAGTACAGATCTCCAACTGAATTGTACACAGCAGTCATATTGTTTCTATGAGATAAAAGAAGGAGCAAAACTGCAGCTGAGCCAAGCTTGGTCATCTGGATAGGGCCTTCAATTGTTGCAGGGGGCAAGCATTTGCCTTTTTGTGCTCTTCTCAGACCATCTATGCACTGCATAAAAAGAATTGCATTTCTCCCGGTCCAGGTCTTTTTCTGGGAGAGCATAGTCGTAAGAGCAGTACAAAATTCCTGCCCACCCAGAAAAGACAAATGGACAGCTAAATCTTCACCTGAAAGTACACTGAATTAGTGGAAGACTACTGAGGTGGATGCCTGAGAGGAGGCAGTGAACCCATGGGAGGCCTGTGCTGGAGCAGGCTCCTGGCAGGGAGCTGCAGACCTGTTGGGAGAGAAGCCCACGCTGGAGCAGTGTCTCGGTAGGACTTGTGACCATGTGGGAGACCCACGCTGCAGCAGGCCGTGCCTGAAGAACTGCCTGAAGAACTGTGGAAGAGTGACCCATGTGGCAGCAGTTTGTGGACAACTGTTGCCCATGGGATGAATTCACACTGGAGAAGTTCAGAGAACTATCTCCTGCAGGAGGGACCCTATGGTGGACTCCTCTCCCTGAGCAGCAGCTGGAAACCCCATTCCCTCTCTGTGCCTCTGGGGAAGGAGGCAGAGCTGGGAAGGAGGGAGGGGTGGGGCAGAGGCATTTTTTAAGGTCTTATTTTACTTCTCATTATTCTGCTCTAATTTTGTTAGTAATAAATTCAATTAATATCTCTAACTAAACCCTGTTTGCCCATGATGGTATTTAGTGAGTGACCTCTCCTGGTCCTTAACTCAAGAACCCTTTGTTAAATTTTCTCTCTCTATCCAGCTACACAGGGTAGTGAGAGAGAGGCTTTGGTGGGTGCCTGGCATCCAGCCACAGTCAAGCCACTGCAACCATTCATTCATTACACTTAATAATTTATTTCCACAAAAGCTTATGCTCACAAAAACCTGTCTGAAAGTATTTATTGAAAAAATCAGGGAGTAACTCAAAGGCTCTCAGACATTAGATACCAGGTGATACCAGACAATTTGAACTTTTATGCATTTAATCATAAGGTGATTGAATTATTATTCATCCATCCGATGATTCACACTGAAACCATTTAAATAAAGGATTATTCATTTCTTTAACTAAACAACAGCAACTTAAATTCACACCTACCAACTTTTGTCATGTGTGCTAAGCTTCTGATTTTTGGCTGAAGCTAACAAGAGACAACTTAAAATTTTAATTTTTTCTATTTTGAACAGTTTAACTGAGCACTTAAACTTACTGATGCGATACTCCAAGTTCCTTGGGCCAAACTTTCCTCTGGATCCACTTTGCTTAAAAAAAGGTTTTTTCATTTTATGTGCAAGACATAAAACACAGTGCAAATAAGGCATATAAAGAGAACTCAGGAGCAAAATAAACTGCAGCCTTAGCCTCCCTGTGGTGAAATTATCACTACAAGGTTCTGCCAAAAAGCAATCAGGTTTAGTAATTAATTCACTTACGGTAAGTTTTCTCCACTGTGCAAGTTGTTAGCACGAAGCAGACCATAGAAAGAGACGTGGGTACTGTCTGCTGAGGAGTTCAAATCGTGTTCTTTACCTTCCCTAATCATTGTACGTTTAAGCAGACTTGAACATTTCAGCGCCAGCTCCAAAGCATCCATCCAACACCTGCCTAAAGACAAATTTAGTATTAGACTGAAAATTAAGGATTTAACAGAACTCTACCACTTCTGTTTCCTAACTGGTAAAATTAGTCCTTTGGGCCTGCTTACATTGCCTTTGAAGACACATTTCAGAGTTGTTCCATGTTACATGCACTGGATTTTACAGTCTGGTGGGGACATAAAAACAACGAACAACTACCCAGCTTTGGTACAATGGATGCTCCAGGGCAGGACAAGCAAGGTAAATCATGATTTTGTTACAGCATATTCCAGCATTTCTTCCTTAATGAAAGTCTGGTTCCACCCAGGCCATGACTGTGGAATGCCCCCAGAGTAGCCTGCAGCCCTGCTCTAGTTCTGAAGACTAAGTAACTGCACTATTTGGCAAAATTTGCCCAAGTAATATGATAATAGTGTGGAAAAAGAGCTATAACGATAGCATAAAAGTAACATTTCAAAAGATAAAAAGCAGATATTCTAATTTTCTTTGGCAAAAAGTAATGAAACAAGTTTGTGTACTCTTTCCCCTTCTTCTTTTCCATCTACCTAATCCATTTCTCAATACAAAAGGCAGGGAGAGTCCTATTTTTAAAGTCTGCAGGGGGATGCTTAATTAAGCAGATGAAAAGCACCTGCTAGAAAGGCTACACAACAGTCTTAAATTTTTTCCACATTGTAAATTTCGAAGGTATTTGCACAGATCACCACCTTCCCAGTGAAGGGTGTTTACAAAGCTACATTTTGAAGGAATTTTTACTACTAGAACCCTGTGCAACTGCTGCACTTAACACAGAAATGCTTTAATATGAATACATCCGTATTAGCACGTTACAAAGGCACTAGCTTGATATTTAGACACACATTAATATAGCTAAATCACAGATAACCCCTCGCCCCTCCTCTACCCAGTCAACAAAAGGCAACTGCAAGGAGTTCAATAACATTTCCTTCAGGTCAGTATTCTCCCTTAATAACCATGAAAAAGTACTAGTACCAACATAACTAAATGCTCTGAGTTAAAGGAGAACCTTAACAACAATTAAACTGCAGTCAGAGTGCTGTAATAGACACGATAAGACAATTGAAACCATCTTTCTCATAACTAACTGTTGTCACTGCTGAAAATCAATGAAGTATCTATTTACCATCTGATTCTGAAGCGGCTCGGATGATCAAGTAACTGCTGGGTAATGGCAGAGTTATAGCACCAACTGCTTCACCTTTAGGACCCTTAAATACACAAAACAAAAACAGCATCAGCTATTTTAATTCAGTTTTACAGTTTATCATTTGATGTATTAAGAAGCTGACACACTGCAGGGCTATTTACTGTCACTCAGCAACATCTAATGAAGACATGAATGGAAAGATGGACAGCCCTCTTTCACTGGATTTCTTCTTCAAAGACTTCATTCTAAGTATAGGACCCAATTCAAGCCCACTTTCCAAAAGAATGGTCCTTCAGATTAAAAAAAAAATTTAGTTTGGTTGGGGTTTTTTGTTTTGTTTTTTGTTTGGGTGGGGTTTTTTGATTGGGTTTTTTTTTTGTTTTGGTTTGGTTTTTTTCTGTTTGTTTGGGTTATTTTTTTGGTGTTTAAATCAGACTGGGCCAAAGTTTTATTTACACTAGGAAGTTTTTCACATTAAAAAAAAAATCCAAAAGACTTTCCCATTTCTGTCAACTTTCACTTTGGAATAAAATGTTAAATAACCATTTTAAAGTCCCTTCCAAAAAAAAGTTTCCCTGTGATAACTTTTAAAAGAATTGATAGGCAAAGAGGGCTGTATTAAACATACTTGAAGCTATCGCTGAAAGCTGGGTTAAGCCTGCCTAACTGATGAGTTAACGTATTTTGATCTTCACTGATTTCCCCTAGAGAAGCCTAATGGAAAGCCAGTATAAGGCTTAGAAGAGGGAATTGGAAAGCCAGCAGAAGTTTTGAGCACAAGCAGTTAAAGGCAGATAATTTTAGAAGCAAGCAAATGAAACAGCCAGAACATTTCTGAGGGCGAGAAGCAGGTAAAGGAGGAGTCTTGGTGGTTCTTAAATACCAAAACAGACAAGCTAGTGCTGGTGTAGATGATGCTCAGAAACTCCCAAGGCGTCAGCAACTGGGTGTTAGAAACAGGATTCCAAACCTCAGACTCCCTCTGAGAGAGTGGAAAGGTGTGCCTACAAAAAGTCTTCGGTGAAGCAGCAACGCTGGGATTAGGAGTTAGTGGGCACCAGGAATCAAGAGGGACAATCCGAACGCATGACCACTCCTCACCCCAGGGGTGGGAAGGCAGGGGAGAAGCCCAGTGTCACCTGAGGAGGGGAGAGCACCATGGCACCACACCAGGCAGGGGTGGGAGAGGCGCAGGGGCGCTGCCCGGAGGGGACCACGGCACCATGGGTGCACCAGCACCGTGCAAAGGCCTCAGCCATCAGAAGCCCTCGAAACTCTTGGGTCCCAGGACACAGCAGACTTCTGCTCATGAGATCTACCCTTTGGGTTTATACTGTGGGAACTTTAGGGTACACTATTTACTCTCTACCAAACAACTACAATTTAGAGATGAAGTGTGGTTTTGGTGTCTGGTTTTGCATTTTTTTAATGCGAGAAAGTTACACTCCCTAAGTGTTTTAACAATATACTGATTAAAAACAAGTGAGTAATTTTTAGCAAAGATTTAAGTAAGTTGACGTATGTTATATAACTGCTCATGGATCTTGATTTCCTCTAATTGGTCACTGTCACAACAGCACTGGATACTTTTCTTTAGTATCACCCATTATGGTTTCAAAACCAATTTCCAGTAGTTAGTGATCTGTACAAGAGGCACATTAATTTCTGTTTGCTGTGTGATTTTATTTGGATTATCTCTGTTTCTGATGGAATGATGCCACAACTACTCCAAGCCAATGGTCAAGTTAAAAAATCCATCAGATTAAAAAATTTTTGAAGTTTATTTCTTACAGAATATTCATTCCAATAAAACTCAAATGCCATGAACATTCTTTCAAAGACAACAATGGAAACTGATAGGCAGTCACCCCTGACTAAATTTACTCAGAAAAAATTATCTGCATTAACTTCTCTAGCTATTAATTTCAGAAAACTGAAATGGCAGCAGGACCAGGCCCACAAGGAAAACAAACAAGGAGCTACTGCATCAGCTACCTCAGAATGCAGGAGGAACATCAAAGACCACAGCAGCAGGCTTAAGAGAGCATGTGAAGTGACTGGCCACAAACTACTGCAGAAGAGAATGTGCAGTCTGCCAAAAGGACACACCATGGGAAGCGTGTTCAAGTGAGAAAACCTCCTGCAGTACTTACACCTCTATGCATGTTTTCTGAAATGCTATCTTTCTGCACTGACTGCAAACAAGGCTTGTTTTGCCTTGGACTTGAGGCTCTTTCTGGTAAATCTACTCTAGAACAGTCAATTGCTATTACGCTTACGCAAGTTTGCCTCATAATAAATCTGTAACTAGGACACTATGATTGACTAGGTAAACAAGGCACAAAAGGGTTTCAAACTCAAAAGGCTTTTCATCTAATGGAATCCAGTAATTCTCAACTGCAAATAGCCATACCAAAATGAACAAACACCACTCCAGCTCTCAGCACATTTAGAATGGACAATATCAACTTGTTCAGGTTCAAAATTTGACCTACCTTAAAAAAGTAAAAATCTGGTTGGGCATGTCCTCTAAATTCTAAATATCTAGTTAAAAAAACAAACACATCCATTTCTCATTGCCAAGCAATAAAGAAATATAAGACTGATTTGTGATCTTCTGCCGACAGGCCACCACTTTGCAACGTATGCATATATATCATAAATAAAGCACATTAACATCAAACATTATAGCTTTGGAAAAGGATATGGAGTTTGTGTTCTGCAAATGTGAGATCACCACTAATTACTGAAAAGTTTGCCTAAGTAATAATAAAATTATTCCAAAGAAACTAAAAGTGATTTGATCTAAGTTTGGTAAATTTAGATAACACTGATAAATAATCACAATCCAGAATGACCACCAGCATCAGGGTATATACTGACTGACTTCCCTGAGAAAAGGATGACAAATTTAACACAGCATATTCTACAGATGTGACAGTACATCCATATCAATTTAAGATTTAGAAGATAAGATAGCTACTAGTTGTGAGATTATAAGATGTATATTGCAGAGGGTAAAATTAATTATAACAAGGGTCCTAATATTGTACAGTAATTTCATCTAAAGCAAGATGTTATTTAAGAAGGAAAATATGTTCACTTGTGCTGTGCTTCCACATCCCCTCTCCACATGTAAACACAAAACAAGGACTACAATAGTTTAGCAGATTATAAACAATAAGTAAGAGCAAGCATTAAAGACCCTTACAAGATACTGAAATAAACCTTTGCTCTGCAGAACACACTGTGCTGTTCAACACAGGTAAGAGCTGCTCACAATATTATGCCATGTATGACAAGGCAAACAGAACTGAATGAAAACATTTATCTTCCTAACATCACAACAAAAAGGAACAGACGTGGCTAACAAGTTGCAATATGAGCTATTATTGCACAAGAAAGTAATCTGTTTTTTGACTCTTACAGGCAAACTGAACTAAGGTGACATTTTATTACATGCATATAGAGTTGGACACCAAGAAATGTTTCTAACAAAACTCTTTTCATTTTGGCAAATCTCACCTTAATTTCTCAGATTTGACTGAGGCAAAATACAATGTTAAACACTCATTCCTTTAATTTATGTGATTGCCAGTGATGACATTAACCTTTTTAATGGCAACCCTTTGTACACCACACTTCTGAAGCTCTTTAAGTACACAGAGCAGCATAAATCAAATACTTTTTCTGATGAACAGGACTAAGTGTTGAAGGCTTATACTCAGAATAAACAAACCACTGAAGTTGAAACAGAAAACAGTTCAGCTTTTCACTGAGGTTGTCTCATAGCTGATTAATACTAGTCATCCCTTAAGTACCATGCACGCTACCACTAACCTTTGTAGCCCATATGGTCTGCTCCAAAGGATGAAAAAGTTTGAAACAAAAGCCATCTTTTTTAGAAGGCCTCTCGATGAGTTCACAAACGTTCAGCAGCACTGTTCCTACCCACTGGTCATTTTTGGGAGTTTTGTAAAGAAGCAATACTCCTGGTTTCAGTACACACCACAGTTTGGTCCAGCTTTTCAAGGTACCACGTATCTAGAAGATAAATAGTTACAGCTGTATCTCAGTGAAGTCAATACCAAAACAATCCCCCTTAACAACATTAAAATTGAAATTTATTAGCTTTTATTTCAAAGCAGAGTTTATCAGGTCTTTCAAAAGTTTACCTAGGTTTATTAAAGAATATAAAGGTATTCTTGTTCTTCAGTCATGATGAATACTCAGCTCTACAAATGGGTATGTACACATCCAGATGTGGGAAGTATGACAATTCAACTGCACTACTATTGATAACATGAACTGCTATCTTTAAGATAGCAGTACCAGCTAATTCTTAAGAGAGGGAAGGAAAATTACCAGAAATACACAAAGAAACCTGCATTCAAATATCTGACTGAATAATTTTTGCTATTGCTATGTATGTAACAGAGTTTCACTTCAAAGCGTAAAATGAGAAGGACAAAATGAGAATTGCAAAGCCAACTCATCCCAAGTTAATGGCTATGCACACAAGAATAATGTGACTAGGGTGACTGCAGTACGTGGGAGCTAGGTTCCTCTATTAGTCCCCTAGGATTTGAGCACAGAGGCCTTGGGATGCAATTAGTGGCTGCTGTGCCTGTAGAAAAACATTAACAGCAAGTAAAAGATTGAGCCTTTTCTATTCTGGCCAGAAAGCAGCAAGCAACTAACTGCTCCATCTTCAACTCAGGTTTCACACTTGGATTCTGACCTTCAACCAGTCAGCCATAACAATAACTGAGGGGTCTGTGATCGTGCTAAGTAATTCTTTTGTGGCTCTCTTCTTTTCTTCTCTGTAGTTTTTCTTTTGAACCTGTAAATAATAATAAAAACATTTACAATGTCATTGCCATAAGCCAGTTATCAGCACAAAAAGGCATTGACCAATACAAGCTGAGGAAAAACCTGCTAAATTCCATTTGCGATACAGATATAGAAAAACGGCTTTAAAACAGAGCATTTGACTTCAAAGTGCGAACAATTACTTCAAGAGCAGCTATGACATAGCCAATTTCAGATTCTTCTGCAATTAGCTTTTAAAACTGAGGACTTTGAAACTCCTGTTACAGTCAAAGGGGAGAAAAAACCAACCAAACCAACCCCCCTCCTCTCTTCCTTTCCTGGTGTGAAGTACAAAACCAAAACTGGACAAGGTTCCAGTATACAGGTGCATTATCTGCTCTGTGGTCTTTACCCACCAGTTATGTTCCCTCCCCAGGATAAATTTGCAGCAATGTATCTCCCTCATTTAAAGACAAATAATATCTGCGAAACAGTGGAGTTTGGCCTCGCTACAGCACAGGGGGAAGAAGGTAACAGAAATGCATTCAAATTGCAATTTTGATAATTCCGTTTGTCATTTCATTGCATGTAGATGTCCTGACGTCCCTGCCAATCTGAATTAATCTATAATCTTCTGAGTTATTCTACAATATCGTACCATCTTAAAGACTGCATTATAAAAGCTGTTATTCAAGTAAAAATAGGGTAAACTTTGAAGATACTCAACAGCACAACTTTTCACAATACTTAAATATTCCATAAATCTCATCATTATTCGGCTTTTTTGTCTTCTCATTATAGAATAAGGTAAATTATGTGAATGTGTTTATAGTCCATGAGGAGTTACTAGGAAATCAACTCACCTTGAGAGATTCTTTTTTTGTAAGTTTGCTTGAAGATTGAGAGATGTCCTTCTCAGAGCCATTGAAAAGCTTGGATTCAGACTGAAATTCACAACACACATAATAAATAAATGACAGTGATAGATACAAGAATAGATTACTGATGCTGGCACTTTAGAAAGTGTTTGAAGTGCAATTATGCTTGTAAGGTTCCCATTCCCTCCCACTTCTCTACTGCTTTCCCCCTTAAAAAAAACCCAAACAAACCAACAAACCATAACTTGTAACATGAGCTGTTCACCACCTATTCATGGAGTCTCTTTTCATAAGGGTTTTATGGGAAAGCAGTCTGAGATGCCTTCGGAAGCAAATGACCTATACACAGTAAGTATTTAGCTCATGTAGACTGTTACTAGACAGAGTGTGCTAAAATAAGCATTATTTTAGCAGAGAGAGAATGTTTTAGGAGGATCCAGGTGTTTTAACACAGGAGTCATTCCTAGGATACATGAATCAGAATACAGAATCAGCTGTCTTCATCCACAACTTGACAGCTTCTCCAAATGTACTGCTCTAGAGGCACTTACCCTGTGACTCATGAAGGAAAACACAGCCTCTTCAGTCTAGGATTCAGTGCTCTATAAAACATCTGAGTACAACTGCCCACTAATGGCTCTCGTTCTGCTCCTCGCTCCCTAATTCCACGCTCTGATTACTTTGCAAGTCATCTTCAAGAAGCTCATGGTGGCGTCAGGCAGGAACGAGACCCAGGTTTGTTTGTGACACCCAACTCTTGTTCATGCAGGACAGTGAGCTGCCTCAGCACCACATGATTTCTCCCCCCGCCTCTCCCTCATGTCTTTTAAGGTTCAAAGTTTACACCTAGGAGTTTGTTGCCTACTAGCTGAAAGGGAGCTCAAGCCACCAAATATTCCCTCTGGGAACAGCACTCTTTAGGAAAAAAAAAAAAAAAAAGGAAAAAGAGGGGTCTAAGAGGAGTCTATCAGAATTTTCATATCATTCCTATTGGAGGTCAGATAACATTGAATAGGTATCCACTATACACAAACTTCAGATAAATTACAGAGTTGTATTTCTTTGTGCACTGAAACACAAGCCTGGTGGACCTCAACTTTCTGCATTGTCAAAAAACCCCAAACAAACAATGTAGCATTCTAAACTGTGTATTCAATTCAAATTCAAAGACGTTTTATCAAAAGTGACCCTCAAGATGCTCCACATTTCAAATCTCAAACTACAGTGCAAAGTCTATTCACTGAATTTCTATTTTGGAATACTATAAAATGACAGTCAAAAAATATGCAAGCTTTGAGTAAAACTTACAGCAATAATAAAAACAGTGCACTTGAGCATTCTCTTAACTCACAGGCTGCTCAAACAAAAGAAACTAAACCTAAAGAGTCACAAGCTGTACAGAACAATTTAACCTGGATTCCACTTTACATCTTTAATTCAGAACTAAGACTTTACAGGAGTCTACTTAGCTGCTGAAAAAAAGATATGTGCAATAACTGGCAAAAAGTAATTTTAGCTCAAAATTATTTTAATGATAAGTAAAGGTTCTTTAACTTCTGTATCTGTCTTGGAAAAATGAAGGAAACATCTTGTAATAAAGGTATGTTCTTGGCACTCAAAATTTAGCTTTAAGATGACTGTACAACTTGAAATTAAATTCCTCGCTCTAGAATTTAAAGGAAATACAGTACTTTAAATGTAGTAACAGAAGAGGGGAAAAATGCTTATCACTGTCACATAAGAAGAGGTAATGAACTCTTTATGCAAGCTATAATGGAGCAACTTAAGCAAAACATTCATAAATATTCTAGTTGCTCACTAACAGAAAGCTAAGGCAATCTAAAGGTCATGCATACAAAAACCCCAAACCAGTAAATTTCCCAGACTATAAAAACTCCTTTTCTCATTGTCTCAGTCTTAAAGCTCGTTAATATGACACTGAGTAAAAGTCTACATTTAGCTGTTGAATGTTATGAGAAAGGTCAGTGACCTGCATATTTTTAAGCCAGTAACCTTCTCACTGTTATACCCACACAAAGCAGATGCGATAAAAAATTTAGAAGAAAATACTTTAAGAGAACCTGCTGGAACTCTCAACAAGGCACATTCAGTACCAAATTCCAGGCAAGTCCCATCACTGCTTTTCCATTCTTCCTTAGGAAGAAGAGCTGCTATTTCACTTCCACTAGTATAATCAAGCCCCACATGCAGGAGTCAAAAAAAAAAAAAAAAGGGGTGAAGAAAAACATGTATTAGTAGAAGTAAGAATACTGGTCTCATCTTTGACAGAAAGACATAAAAAATGTAATAGCAAAGAACCCAAAGACTAGAGATGCTGGAAAGACAAGAACCAAGAAAAATAAATATAAGGGAGAGGAAAAGAGAATTGTATAGTCAAAGACAAATGATTCTTGAGAGTCTGGAATAAATCCAGGTCAAAAGAGATCATATTAACTTGATCTCCAAGTCAGACTGATTTTGAGGTTTCTGGACCAACATAAATATTTTGATCAGAAGAAAGCTGGATGGTAAAGCATATTTCCTTGATATCCCCGACAAGTGAGGCTCTAGGATGCAGTAAAGCCAAAAGATACAAAGTTTTGTGATTCCAAGTCACGTGTAAGACACCAACAATTCGAAATGCTTAGCTACACACCACAAAAATGCAGCATCAGCTTCAGAAGCTAAACTGCTTATCCCATTGCAATTTCAGTGACACTATTTAAGCCTGGAAATGCTACTATAATCTTTAAGTCTCTTAGTTTTCCTTCAGTATCTTTGTAATGTTTCTCTTTATGGCTGTGATATATCAAATATCACAGAAAAATCTGTGTCAAGACCTTGAGTGCAAACCCTGTCTCCAAGGGGTGTGGCTGCCTGTGCCCAGGACAGAGCACTGTGGGAACAGCTGTGTGCAAAAGCAGCAAAAAGCAGGAATTTCCCCCTTTCCCCTGGGAGCTAGCTGTGCTTGAGATCAGGTCCTCACCTTCCAGAGCAACCCACACCTGCTGCACCCCAACAATCTGTTTTAGTGTCTGTTACCACATTTGCCTCTTTAAAAAGACTGTGGACATCCTAGCAGAAAATAAAAAACCACACCGCTGGGTAAGTTAGAGCCCTTAAACTCTATGGCAAGGCAGTTTAAAATCTATGGCAAGGCAACATCCCACTCCAAGATGAGAGCAAGAAGACTTCATATTTAATTTTCACTACTTTGAATCACAGATCTGCATGTGATGTCATCCTGGGAACCATATTAAGAGATTCCCTTTAATCTTTATCTATTGCTGAATCTGAAGAGTAATCTTCAAGATTACCTACGACAAAAGTTAAATACATTTGCCTTTAATTAAAAATGAGTAACTCCTTTATACACCAACATTTTTAAGACAGGTTAGGAGGTTGTTTTCCTTACCTTGCTTTTTGACATAGAATATGCCGCATCATCTTTGCTTTGTGACGCATCGTCCTTCCCTCTGTCAAAACCTTAAAGAAAAAGCAGCATTGTCACAAATCATTTAAATTTGTTAACAAAATTTACATTAGCTAGCTTCTGAAATAAATTTGCCAATGTGTTTAGCATAAAAAAGTACAAGCAAATCAGATTTTCAACATATACATACCAATCTGTCTCATCAATTGAAAACATACCAGCTACTACAATATACACTAATTTAATACCCACTAAGAGGCAAGAACAGTCCGCTGTATTTGGATAATGCTGCACCTGATCCAATAACCTGATGAATTGTAAATATAACGTGCCAACTTTTGTCCTTTTATTTTCTCATTCTCTCCTACCTGCATACATGCAGGCACAGAGAAGATTACTAAATAAATCCTTTCTTTGTTTGTTCATTTCTGTAGCTTTGTGTAGCTAGATAATTGTTAAATACCACCTATATGAAAGCAAATCTGATTAAAATCACCAGTCAGGATTTTTTTGCAAAAAAATGGAAAAAGTTCCTTACATTAGCCTTAAATTTATACTTTCAACTTGACACTGAAGAAGCATAACTACAAGGCTTTATATTACAACAGTTGTCAAAATCCTGTGTTTTTCTTCTGGGACAAACCCCACACTTCCCCAGTATCCAAAAAGCAAAGTAAATTGGTGTACGTGTGACAACGGAAAACAAGGACACAACTGGTATGGATGCTACCACACAGCTGCTACGTGCCACAGAACATAAACTGAGAACCTGGCACTCTCTCACAGAAAAATTGCCTACTCTGCTTACGAGACACAGCACCTCACCCGCTGATCCATTTTATTTGCAGAGGGCGGTGGCAGCATGAAGCTTTTATAAACAGGAATAAAACAACCTGCACAATGCATTTATCTGAGTAAGTCAGCACACCATCATTTACCCACCCACTGGAGAGAAGGCAGAGGAGACCATGAAGTCATCTATACATGGATTTCAGAACAGCCCAGGCAGCTGAGAAGCCTGGCACGGGGGTGTCCGAGAGCTGTGCCCACGAGAGAGCACTGCACCCGAGGGGACACCCTGCACCCACGGACACCGCACACCAGGACACAGCACCAGCAAGCACGCAGCACCCACAGACACCACCAGTGCTTTGGAGCATCCCTCCGGGTATGGGCCCGACTTTGAAACAGGAATCAGTATTCTGATTCTTGAAGTGAGAAGACTCACCACAGAAACTCCTTGATTTCACATTCTTCAGGGGAATGTGTGTGTGTGTGCAGGGAAACTATAAGCTTTGAAAGAATTTTTAACTTTATGTAGCAGTGTTGGGTAGTTTGTCCATTGCAGGAATTTTTTTTTTTTTTTACTTATTATCTTCAGCCTGCCGTAACTTACAATACATAGAAACTCTAAGACAGAACTGATTCATTTGTCATAATTACACATCTCGGGAAGATTCACAGAGTTAAAGGGGCATTAGGTTAATCTCCAGGTCACATGAGAAATCTTGAGATTCCTCTTGATTTTGGTCTGGTAATCAGTCTTCTGGGGTTTTTTCTCCCTTTATATTTATTACCTTGTGCAGATATTCTTTTTTAAGACCAGATTTTTAAAAATTATATATTGCAGTACAGTATCTTATTTTACGTTCACAGAAAGAAAGACCTACATGCCTTTACAAACAACTTTTACACATCTTCATGTAAGCCCCACCTGGGCATAATTCATTAAATCCTTCATATTTAAATTCTTCCAACACACATGCAATAGGTTTGTTCAGCTAATGAAGAACATTTGACAACAGGGAAGAAGTACCTTGACAGGCAGATTTGTAGTACTAGGGAATCCACAAAAAATCCAGACACTAGAAGCCACATTTCCTATTAATATCAAATGCAAAAGCACATTTTCTAGTGCACTAGTTATCAGGCATGAAACGAAACAAAGGTTGTTTAAAGCCTCAGAGGTTAGACTTGCCTTAGTTCACTGAGAAGTTACTCGATTCAATGCCAGTCTTAGGCAGTCAAACACACACCAGAACCACTGTAGAGGCTTCCTCCTCATCCAGTACCCAAAAGAAATTCCTCAAAAGGAATCAAATCCCACTGAAAATGCAATGCAGGCATTTTCTAATGACTTTCCCATTTTTGTTTATTTAATGGCACATACAGAAGACTTAGCGAGGGGAATCAGCAAGGAAGTGCTAAGTCAGGATTGTTCTCACAGAAGGGAAACTATAATTCAAAGCTTGCTCTCTAAAGCACAACAGTTTTAAGGACTTTACACACTCCTATCCAACAGATACATTTTTATTTTCACAAACAAGCTTTGCATCAGTATCACCAAGAAGAAATGAAAACAAAAAGAACTATTCTGCCCCAGAGAACTGGACATGAAGACCAAAGTTTAGCTGTATTTCCGTGAATTTCACGTCCTTGCTTTCAGCGTCTCGAGCTGCAGCAGTGTGTGTACCAGCTCATTCATGAGCATACCACCAGACCGACTGTTTCCCTCCTCACCTGCATGCACAGAAAAGGGCTCTCTCAGGGGCTCACTAGCAAAGCCAAGTCAGGGTGCTGCACCTGCTGGAACACCTTGCACTGCCCCATCTCGGTTTGCGAGGAAACCCAGCCTTCCAGCTTCGCATCCCCCATCATCCTACTGGTGACCTCCCTCTCTGCAGAGCAACAAGCTCACAATACAGACAGCTGTCTGGAGCAGAGACTGCCAGGGCACAGGAGGCTAGAAGCAGGGTGTAATAAAAAGAAAGTGTTTCAAGATTTTCAATGTTTATCAGCAGAGGTTTTGGGCTTAATATTTCAGCTTACTTGTTCTTCCCCATCTTGTAACTCAAACAGCAGCTCTTTAATGAAATAACCTGAGCCCACATTTCACAATGCAGAAATTCAGGTGTTGAAGACAGTCCCTTTCTGTAACTTCCTCTCTATTGAATCCTTTGAATTTATGTATAATTTTCTATCTACAATCCTGACAGCAATCTTTAGGGTTAGGAGTGCCACTATAGTACTCTCTAAAGCAGTTCTGAGCATCAGCAATTGTGTTCAAAGCAACACTACATCTTAACAGACTTTCTCCCAGTGTGACCTTCCTTATCTTAACAGCACAGGTCCCACAGGCTCTGAAAGCTGATCCCAGTGCCAGTGCAGTCAGCCACAGTTCATGGTATGACCTTAGAAGCCAAGGGAAACTGTCCATTAGTGCATTCCTACTGTGAGCACTCAGCATGTTCTTCCAAAACTTGCAGGTGAAAATCTACATTAAAACTCATTAAGGCCTTTTAGAGAGATGTAAGAGCCTGACAATGCTGCTTTAGATTGAGCCAGATTATGTAGTCAAAAAAAAACCAAAAAACAAACAATTAAAAACACTCTTGTTGACAAAATATGAGGCTATATGCACTGTAAGTAAGATTAAAGACTATTTAGGATAAAGATTGTGTCAGGGTACAGTTTCATAAAAAACTGTCTAGGTAATAGATTTCAATTTTCAAGCATAACACATTTTTTAAGGTTGCACTCACAATCTGTCCCATCAATCAATTTTGAAGGAAGGGAAAAAACAAAGCCAACCACATAAGTCTTACACCTCAAATACTGGGTTTGTGCCTCTCAATAAATGCCATCTGCAATTACGATACATGAGAAAAATATATTGGAAAATAAATATGCCACTTTTTAATGTCAGATCTATTTTATCCATAAAAGAAATAATTACTATCCACTGGAAGCTCTTTTTCAAACATACAGAAAAACCAGCAAAAAAGCGATGTAGAGAATGAAAAGAACACAAATAGCAATCCAAGCAATAATATTACTGACTTCCAAGTGAAAAGAAAGGAACAGCCTGATTTGATTACTGGTGTGCATGTGCAGTTTTGAGGAACAAATAATTGAGCTGGAAAATGCTTCTGGAAGAACTATGAGCTGTACTTAGTGGGAATTATCAATACTGGTGCTATATAATAAACACATCAGGAAAGAAAAGGAAAAATCTTTTGCAAGAATTGAACACAGGGAACCATAGTCTTTTTAAATGACTGACTTTCAAAAGCTTGCTGACAACCAGATGAAAGAATACAATCCCATATTAAGTAATTCAGATTCCTCCAAGGACTTTGAAAGCGAAGTAATCAGAAAAGTAACCAAATTCCTTTTATGTATTTTCTAACAGTAGTGTTTTCTTTTGTAAGCACCATATAAAATAAAAAAAAAAAATAACCAAAGACTGTCATCACCGTAACTATACATGAGTATCTTTTAGACAGACAATTACCCTTTGCTTAAACCAATTGGAAAGAGTATATAAAAATGTTTATTAAGCATGTTAGGAATGTTGAAATTCTTCAGAGATATATGGAAGATTCCAAAAGAAAAAGCATTTTTTAATTCTAGGTACGCACTTGAATTTTTTCATGAAAAACCACTTTCCATTTATTCTGCATTTTAAGTAGTCATTTATTGTCTGCTTATGAACAGTGATCAGCTTTAAGTGAAGAATTCTATACAGAAAGGAAGCAAATACAAAATGAAACCCTTTTTTTACTAATTACCAGACTACACATATTTATTTTGAGGATAGGAAGCATCTGTCTAGTTGCCAACCGCATGCTTTCAAGTTTGAGATCTTTTATTTGTAAGCAGCTTGAATAAAACTCAGTGTTAGATTCTTGGTAGAAGGCTAATCATTTCCTGAAACAGAGTGAAAGGAAACATTCCAGGATAAAACAAGTTTAACAAAATACATGGTGACTGCAACGTCCCCCATGCTCTGCACCCAACTTCACTCCAGGGCTTCAGAACCACGGCTTACAAATTCCGTGAGCCATGCTGCAGGAGGCACACAATAGAAAGTGAAAACTATTTTATTCCCCCCTTTCCTTCCCCCCCAACATCCTGGCCCCGTGGGACTACACAATAAAGCGCATCTCTGCGCCTGCACAAGACAAATCACACATCCAGAGTAATTCTGGAAAGAATGCACAATTTGTACTATGTCCCCCTTGAGGAATGGGTGACCTTGTAACACATTTTTAAGCACTGAGGCTTTCTGAAATAAACTGCTGAAATTCAGGTATCTATGTCAGAAGTGCACATTATGAACAACGAAACTCCACAAATTCATTTCAATATTCCAGTACTGATTTTCAGGAAACAAATCTGAGCAAAAGGAGATTGAAGCTCTTTCAGGGGTTGTTAGTCTTCAAAATCTTGCACTACAGAGCTTAGCAAGGCTATGTTTTCAGCCCTCATTTTCTATCTTGTCATTTTATGCCAAACCGTTGATGACCAGCCTGCAGATTTTCCAGTAGTTACAGCTAAATGAAAACCTTCTGCTGTACTTTACAATTTTAAAGCAGATCCATTATGTGTGCGTGTGGTGGAGGGGGGGCAATAGAAAGTACAAGAGAGGAAGGCATTTATAAACCACATCACAGAACCTCAGTCCTAAAAGCCCAAACAACCTAAACAAACATTCCAGTCAGTCTCAAATACATCAATGCATTTTAAAGCGAGATTTGTGGCAGTGGAAAAGCTAACTTACTCGTTTGTCTGTCTGCAAATCCTGCCACTACAAAGAGCTGTTATCTAAATGCATACAAGCAATACTCTTTCCAATTTCTACCAACATGTCAGTACGTTACTTTCATTCAAGCTCAAAAATTTGAGGTGGAAATTATATTCGCTTCTGTACATTTTAAGAAATGCAGGACCAAAACAAACCTGGTAAAGCCGGAGAGAGCTCGTTATATCCGCCAAATGAAGCATTCCGGGTGAGCTTTCGGCCATCAGCTCTTGGAGAAAACACAGATGAAATCCCGGCACATGAAGAAAACCTACGTCGCACTGGACCTTCTTCCTTCATGAGTTAAGGTGTTTGTGTAAGGATTATGTTCTCTGTGAAAGCTGGTTAGCATAAGCTGCTTGGAACAACAGTGTTGCAGTAGCAGCCTTTTACCTCACATTCTGATGAGTAAGATACAAAAGCGGAAAAAAAAAAGAAACAAACGAAGGGCGCACATGAAAAATGCAGTGAAGAGACAGAGGCTGCCAAATCAGCAGCAAGCCAAGCAACACTATACTCCTCTCACCAAAGCACTTAGGATGCTTAAAGTGGAATGGCTTTGCTTCAGCTCCTTTTTTCTGGGAAACACACCACATCTCATTTTTTACATCTCAGTTTTGGCCCTACTCATTTCTAAGCACACAAAAATGGTATTTATGTTTTAAGGATTCCTTAAATCAAGTTCCTGTTAGTCTTTCAAGTCCCAAATTTATATTGCACAAAGGACAACTCAAGAGCTACGTGGCTTCCCTGTTTGATATTGTGGTATGCTATGGGAGTCTGAAAAGGGAGTCAATTGTTTGCATCATGCAGCCAAGTCGAACTTTCCTGTACAGGCACTCACCTAATTAGTTTTTGTCAACTGACTGCATTGGCCTCTACATCTTCATTTCCTATTTTTATTTAAAAGGTGAGGCGATTACTTTTTCTTCTTAAAACTCTCCCATATTTTTATATACAAAACACCCTGACTCCTGGAAGAGCTGCCCTAAATAATCTCCGCAAAAAAGGCTTTTTATTATTAATGCCCCAAATATTTCATTCAATGAATAAAACACTTAAATGGACCAACTTAAATTTTAAACATAAAAAAGATCCCAGTAAACTGTGCCTCATGACTAGAAATCTGCTGATCCAAACTCCTCCTGCTGGCAGCTACCAGAATAAAGCCAAATAATCTCTCCCTAACCTCCTTCATCCACTGCTCGTTACATCAGCAGCCTCTTTGCTGCGATGACTAGCGTGCACAGCCACCCTCTTGCACATGCCGAACTTCATTCCCATTTGGTGTTTCTCTGCTGGTCCCATTTTCCCCATCACACCTTATTTCTGACAAAACAGGTTTTGAAACCTTCTCTGATAAAAAACAGGACAATAAGGCACCAAGAATTGGTGTGAAAATCAGAACTTGAGTTCTACCTTACTCCATACTAGAGGTCTCCTTTTCTTACAAAGTGAAACCCATGCCATAAATTAAATCGGTGGTAGTGTGAACATCATTAATCCTCAAATAATACTATTTACTCCATCTCCTTACACAAAGAAGTGTCGTTAACTTCCCAATATATGACAAGGTAAAGAGACGTATTAGAAAAAAGCAAATATGAGGCATGGATAGCCATCAATAGAAACCACTATATACTCTATGAAAAACACGATTCACTTAAGCACAGGGAGTAGGAAAAACTGGATGAGCATCATGTACTCAGGCCTGTCTCCATTCATGCAATCCTGTGTCTCACTTCTTTCAGCTGAAGCAGTCCTTGTCCAGATGTCCCAGAAAGAACAGAAAAAGCAGCTAAAAAACTAAAGGAGTGGAATGGTAGGGCAATGAGGAGAAAATGCAAGGAGGGAGAACACTAACATTTTTTCTGTTTGGTGTGGTTTTAATAAACGCAGTTCCATACCACCTCTCCAAATCTCTCTTAACTACAAAACAGAGCAAATACCTTGGTCCGAATCTATTCGGAACATGCATTTTCTTTTTCTTTTCCTAATTGAAATCAAGAGAAAGCAGCAGTAGATCTCCCCTTACACACAGAAGGAACTGTATCCTCTCATTACAGACCTACCTTGCCCAGTTAATGGGGCTGTTATCTCCTCTTTCAGAGTCAGGGCTGTGACCCTGCCCAGAACGCCGTGCTGACACTGTTATCCAGCGGTTTCCATGCCTCGTACTGGAATGGCTGGGTCACACAGGCTAACGGGAAGGGAGGCTCCTCCATCAGACACCTGCACAACACCTGGTCTGCGTCTGCCTCTGGCTGCTGGGCCCTACCGACCATGCCTGCCAGCCCACCAGCTCAGTTTCACAACTCAGTCTTCTCTGCCACCTTATGTTCACATTACTAAAAAGGGGCTACACGTCCAGGGGTTTCAGGAAACAACATAATCCTGAAGGCATTTCCCTTACTTCTCTCCATGCCCTCTCTGGTCCCTTGACGCTGCTCATGCAGCCAAACTGTAAACACGAACAGATTAAAATACCTCTTTCTCCTTCCTATGCCCTTTTCTCTATTTAGAATTGCAACTGAACTCTCTGGGTAGATAAAATTAAGAATTTCAATATGGATAATGTTACATTTCCCCTCTCTGAGACTCTCTCTAGTAAGGAAGCTGTAATCCAGGTATTCTAAACACCTTCTGCGTTAACTCAACAGCAACACAGGAGAGGCGGGCTCTGAGCCTTTTACCAAAATATGACTGTCTCACCACAACAACAGAGGAGGAACAGAAAAAATCTAATTTAAGCTTCCTCCATCTTCTAACCCTTTCCTCCTCAAAGACCAAAAAAATCCCATAAATCCTTTTTCTTCTTCTCTCCTTCCTGAAAATAAATTCAGACAGAATAGGTCCATCTACTGTTGAAATCAGACTTTGTGATCTTAGACTAACGTTCCAGGCAGCCTTTTATTCTTTTGATACTAGTTTCCGGTGGTTTAAGAATTGATATACTTAGAAAATGCACTCTCATATACAGCTTAGAAGTTTACGCCGTTTCAGATACTCAGAACTACAGCCAAGTCCAACTGCATATGTCAGACATGGCAGAAAAACCTGCATAAACAGAAAAATATCTGCACTTTAGCCTAAAGGTATCAGGTGCACGACACAGCGCATCTGTGCATGAATATATGAGTTTTTTCATAATAAAAGCTTAAGTCACGACAGGAGGCGCTAGACTAAGCACACCACTGAGAAAAAGCTTCCTGGTTTCTCTGTTTTATAAAACACCTATATCAGTAGAAATCCCTACATGACTGAAATATTTACTTCATGTATCTCAGGGCAGGAGGGTGGGGGGGGGCACAAGGGGAGGAGTCCATTCTCAGTCCATCTGGTGAAAATCTCTTTAGAGGAGGAAAACTTATTTAGTGTACACATTTTTCTAAAGGACAGAACACATTTCTCACATCAGATACTGAACCAGGACTTCTTCAATAGTAAATGCTGACTGAAAAACCAATCATAACCCCATGTTCAAGATGTTCTTCCAGGATATTGCCTGGAGCAAAATGTAAAATCTCAGTGTACAAAACAAAGTCAAATAGAAGATACGTGGAGTTCCAACAACTCGTGAACACTTTTGACAAAGTCTGGTTTTAGCTTTAAAACATTTCTCCAATGGAAAAATATTTACAGCTGAGAAAAACACAGTCTTAACAAAAAAGTCCTCTCTAAATTATACAGGTATGAATTCCATGAAATAGAACTCAAATCAAATCTATCTGGACTACCCAAATAAGGAATTTTCACCATAATAATCCTTTTTATAGAGATTTTAGAAGTTTAGAATAACAAACACATTCTACAAACTGATACTGATGCAGTAATACAACTAAGACTATGTCTAGCGATGCAAAGTAAAAAAAAAAAAACCCTCTTCCCCTTACAGGTACCCAAGGAAAAGCCAAAATCTTCTTAATACCAAACTTTGTAAAAGCTAGAGAGAAAAGAAAGAGGAAAGAAAGCTTGGTGTAGTAGAGGAAGGCAGAAGCTCTTTAGACTCGCCCTGCAATTTTGACAGTAATTTGCCCTGACATTTCAACATCGCTACCTTTTCCAGTAGAATTCTCTCCCCGGTCCATGAAAAGGTCATAAATAATTCTCTACATGCAGTACAAACACACTCTCTGCAGCACGCAGAAAATAGAAAAAGAAAACAGCTAGACTATCAAACCTATGAAGGTTTTATCCAACACCTGATTTTCACATGAGGATTTGAAGTAAAAGTGGTTTTTTCCTATTTAATAAAAAGGGTATTAAAGATATACTTGCCTTCAACACTGATATTTGATTCAGAAAAAAGTTATACCTAAACTATGAGGCTACAAATTGGAGAGAAGTTTACAGAAGCAAATTTCTTTCACCAAATATTCTTCTGTTCTCTGGTATTTCCAAGTCCAGTGCAGTTGAGCTGAGGAGTAATTCCAGAGGCAAGCCTGAGAGTGGTGATGAATGACCACCAAGGCTCCCCATGCCCTGCTGGCAACTGTACTTGGCTGCACCTCCTCACTTGCTAACAGCCTGCTCAGCTCCTCCCACACGCAGCAAACAGCCTTGCTCACTGCTCAGGTTTCAACACTGTCATCTCAGCCCTTATGAAATTCTCAAGGTCACAGCTCAGGTTCAAGTAGGCCAGTCCTGCAGAGACTGTCATGAAGAAAGAGAACTTGTTTGAGATGTTTCACAGCAATCAGCCCTGCTGTGCCTTTTAAACACAGCACCATACTTCCACAAAGCTGTAACCCACACAGAAAGGAGCATGTGCAATTTACCCAAGCCACAAATACTGGGAGGAGTAGCATTTCAGAAATTGTAAGTTCTAATAAACACAATGACTTGCAGAGAGGAATGTGCCAGAGTATGCATTACAGTAAGAAAGCAGGAGGTCAGGATAATGTATTCAGGAGACCAACCACACACAGCAGAACTTACAACACTTTACAAGAAATTCAGTCTTACAATACAGACTAAGATCAGATTAACTAGGGCTCAAGCTCCTTCCTCCTGCTGTGACCAGAGCCTCACACATATCCCATTTAAGACAAGCATCACTAAAGCTACTCCAAAGAAGTTACACAGTTTTGTGGAACTGGGGCTTCACCTCATACTCCGTCGAAAAACTGAAAAGTGACCATCCGTGTCCCTGGGCTTAGGTCCCTGCAGCAGGACAACAAACATTAATCCAACACCACCTAAAGAACAACCAGTGCCCATGGCTCCCACACGCTGTTGATTACAAAATATTTCCTCATCATCAAAAGCAAGGCAAGACAAACTAAAATACCTGCTAATAAAACAAAAAGACCAAGAGTCTCCAAGCATGAGGGTTTCCAAGGTTTTAGAAAGAATTCTTATGCAGCAGGAGAAAGCAAAAGTGTTAACGTTTTTCTAAGACATTAAATGCATCTACTCTCCAGAGAAGATGCCTTACTTCAGAAATAACACTTACTGTTAATACGGAAGTATTAAAAAAAAGCTTTTTTGATAGCCTCAAGTAGGTCTTTAACAGCTCCTTTAGCACTGAGACAGACTGACGGGAAGATGAAGTAACAATGCATGACATATTTAGTAATAAATTGTTCTTACTCTGTCAAGATAATAAATTATTTAGCCATTCTTCAGCTTCTCTATTCAAAGAACGCATATAGTGAAGGGAAACAGGAGACTGCATGAAATTACTTCCATGACTAAGTCTGTCTAGATGTAGAGAGTAAAAGCATAGAAAATGTGTAAAGAAAAACAGAAATTGCTATTAAAGATAAAATATAACCCAACTATCCAGGAAACAGCTTGGTCTGGAACCAGACAGATTGGCAAGATTTCGCCATCTGCAAGCCAAATACTATTATCAAAAAGAATTATTAATACCCTTAAAGCACTAGTTGGAAAAAAAAAAATAACAGCACAAACTGGCATTTAAGCAGTGATCAACTCCCAGTGGAGTTACAGCCTCGCCTGTGCTCGATGCATCCATCTGCTGTAATTATGGGCAGTGGGATTTCTCTCCCCAGCTCCAAGGCAGCTCCTCTCTGCTGTGGCTTCAGTCTCGTGCATCCATCGGAAAGAACAGGCTCTCGTGACCTCTTGGCAGAAATGTGCCCAGAGCACCGCAGCCAAGTGCCTGTCTCAGGTAGAGTTGCTGATACTTTGAAAAGGCTTTGAGTTCACTATCACAGCACTGTATCTTTCCTTCTAATGGTCCACAGTAACCTGTCTTCCACTGACAGCTGGTTAAGAGGAGATGCACTGCTGTTTCTCCAGGGCTTCTTGCACACTGACCACCAGGAACCCAGAACAGGGATGACGAGTCAGGAGCGCCAAGACCTTTGTTACTGCCCAGTGAAACAAATTGTGCTCCTGCTGTCAACTGAGCCAAACAACTGAAACAAATGGGTTTTTTTAAAGCTGCAAGTTGCACAGGTCAACACCAAACCACTTTTAATTTGTTAGTTACCTGGGGTACACAGTCAGTAACATCTGAGTCTGGTATTTTCAGGGTCATTAAGGCTCCAAAGGCATCTCATCCCTTCAACAGCTAACATCTGTTCTTTAGAACCTACTTCTTTAAAATGCCTATTCTTCATTTTCTACCTTCTCTCACGTACAGAAATAGTTAAATTTGTATTTTCTCCAAAAATGCAGCATCCTATGGATTAAAATCCTAGCACTAGCACAACCTTTAAATGTTTCCTTGGGAGCTGTTTAAAGTACAAGCTCAGCAGGGCCAAAAATGCCCTCGCTCTTCCCCAAATCAGCTTCACCTCCCTCTTCCAATTCACAATGATCATCACCGTCACTGGCAGATATAATTTTGTTTCCACTGTCAACCCATCTCCCTGCACCTAAGCCACTTCTGTTTCTCAGTCACGTAACACAATATATTTTTATCGTATTGCAAATTGAATTAACAACTACTGCTCCTCTGCTGGAAAAGAAGGGCAGATCCTATTTCTTATCTCATGTCAGGCTCCTCCTGGGCACACACATCCCACAAGGACATACATTTTCACCTCATCTGCATCTCACTTATGTTTTGAATAAAGACAGGAAAAATACAGAAAAGTCTGACATTTTCAAGCACTCTATTATAGAGTTTTTAATAATACTATCTTAACTAGATTCCTCTATTTACCATAAATAGCGCTTATCACAATTTAAGCATCTATGCTGTCTTCATAAAAAGTCTGAAGTATGTTTTAAGAAAATATTGGTAAGTTAAAAATATTATTAATCATTTATAAGGAGACTGCTGACTTTTTTCATAAATTTTATGTGATCACTTTTTCTGTGTTAATTCATTTTATCAAAGAAATAAATCAATATGCCTGAGTTAATAAGATTTACAAGAATCCAATTAACCAGGGATAATTTGACATAAACAGATGACACCAGCAAGCAGAGTTCTACTCGACAACTTTTGAAAATGCAGTCTTGTACTTGATATTTTTAATGTTAATTTTTAAACTGCAATAAAATAGTTTTGTCAATTATTCCTTTTGGTTACACTTATCCTAGGTTAAAAAAGGAAAAAATCCAAAAATAATCTTGATAGAAGTTTAGTTATTTGTTCATTAATGATAATAACATTTTTAACCGCTGAATGCAAACACAGAAAATGAGCTAAATTAGCATCGTACTGTGTGTCAGCTGCTAGAACTGAAAGATGATTTAGCAGTACTAACATCTATATGCACTACATTTAAAAAAATATGGTCTTGGTGAGTTAGCAAGGCCATGTTGCCCACTAGAGCCTAAAGACACACCATCCCACAAACGTAAGCAAAGCTTTACAGATAAAGCTAACTCCCCAAGCTCACTGAAGTTTCCATCAAATGGCTACTGAATTATTTAGGTCCTATTCCAAGTCTGACATGTCTAAATAACATATTGAGCAAAAAAACATAGTATAATAATTTAGTAAGTTCAAGACACATTAGTTGTGTAGCATTATGATCAAGACTAGCCTATTCTGATGCTCTAGTTAGCTACTTGATGGGCAAGGTAGGAATAAATTAAATCCACAAAAATTAAAATCAAAAGCCCTCTGATCTCAGGATCAGTGCTATATATGGCCGAGTTAGCACTTGACCATTAAAATTCTAGACTTTCTACATAAACAGGTTAAAATCATACAGGAAAAATTTCCACCATCCCTTTTTTTTTTAATACATTTCCATTAAACAACCTTGCTGAAGGTTTCTATGGAAGTGAGTGTGACCTCCACACCTACACACGCCAGTCTGTAGCCTCACAGGTAACATACTTGAGCCTCAGAATAAAGGACAGTGTAACTTAAAGGATCTTAAAAATATTTTGTAAAGCAATGCAAAGATTATGTAGAACAGTGACATTTTAAACAGACTTTTGCTGAACAATCACTAGACAGTGCTGCCAGATCAAACTGTACTCTACATTTATAAAGTAAATCTGTATTGGACTCAAAGAAAAAGACCCCCATCTCTGTCTCAGACAACATACTAAGATCCACTTCACATAAGTGACAGGAGTGAGGAAGGAGGAAGACGTCTTAAAGTAAGAAACCAAGTACAGGAAAATAGAAGCTTTCAGAAATCCAGAGCTATAGTCACAAATGAAAACACAGTATTTATACACAGGAGCACCTCAAATTATAAAATACATACCACTTACAACTTTATATTGATAAATTACATGGTTCTCTTTGTTCGAAACAAGAAGTCAGTGGCTCAAACTGATGTCAAATGTCTACCTCCCTCACATTAAGACTTGTGCAGTTTTAGCCATATTTGTAATACTTGTCATTAAGATCTTAAAACACAAGCAGAAGACACAAATTAAGCTTGTTCCAGTAGATTTTCCAAAAAATGGTCATTGAGCATGCCTGTCCCTAGACAGCTGCTGGACAGCCACCATGGTGGTTTCCCTGCTAACACTAAAGTTAGTGCTGGTTGCTCCAGACTGCCCCATCACAGGCTGTGTTTCATTCCTACTCACCTGCTTTTGAGCTACAAGTGCTATACCAAACTGGCCTTGCAACACAGGTGCTTTTTATTCAGGCAGCAGGAAACAGCCTAGGTAAAAGTGGCCAACAGCTTTGCACAACACCCAACCGCCCAGCAGCAAAAGTGAAGTGCCCGTGTCACAGTTCTCCCTTACATATATTTAACCAGTTCTTTGTAGACTGTGTCATACATTTTTCTATTTTGGTTCTCTGTTATTCTGTGCCGAGCATGATATTGAATTGTTTATTTACATTACCCATCTCCTAAGGATGACTTCAGGTGTCAGTGACTAGACGTATTTCTGTAAACACCTTCAAATTCTGTATCTAAACATTTCCTATCTCATTATACCGTACCACAGGCACACCATAAAGGCCTTGGTTAACTGGATTTCAGTTACAACAGTCAGCCTCAAGTACTCCATCACATTAAGCTCAGTTTTACTTCCTATTTTTCAGGCTTCCACTACATCTCTTTTTCTCCAATGTAATAAGCCCACATTTTCACCAGCACTGTAATTTTGTCATAGGAATAACTACCATTGAATATTCACATGTTGGTCAACCCACTCCAAAAAAATCACTTCCCAAGTTGCAGATAGGCTGCAAGACAGTAATTGTGGGTTGCTGAAGCCCAGCCCGCATTGTACCATTTCTCTACGGAAACTGAACACAAGCCAAATTTCTTGTTTCACATAAGTACAGCCTTGTATCTAGTACTGCTCCTGGAAAACCAAGTCAGTGATGACTGATGCTAAAAAAGGCACAAATACATTTAACTGGCTTAAATTCACTTATATAAGCCCTGAAACATTCAGAAGAAAAAGAAATCTAGAGAGAAAACTTAAAATCTGCAAGGAGCTTGATGTAGGACAATCAAGCCTTAGTGCTTTTCAAGCCCATTTCAATGATTTTCCTATGAATGAAAGCTCTGAACAAAACACAACAGTTTGACTTTATAAATTAGTGGTAACAACAATATTAAAAGGAAGAATTTATTACAATATTCAAATACACTTACATAACTCCAGCATTTGTCTAGTAAAAGATACAACAGTACAGAGAAAAAAAATAACCAAAAGTTCTTTCAACACAATAAAAATTACATACAAGTTTTATTTATATTATACAGAAAATATTTTCAGACTAAGCTTGACACAAGCCAGAGGACATCAAGTGCTGTTCCAGTGAGATAACTCCAGGAATTAGAAAATATATGTAAGCTAACTGTGTATAGTACCAAAAATACTACCATAATAACCTTAAAATACACGAAAATACTACCAGATTCAGCACAGTAACAACTGTCTTCTTTTCAAAGTTTTTTCTTATCTAAATAGAACTGAATGGGAAAACAGGAATATGATTCAAAGTTACCTAAGACACTGCTTTTATTACTCTGAAACACTAATATCATTACATTGACAAAGCAAGCTATGGCAGTTAGGGAGACTCATACCAAGAGCAGTAAAAAATATAAAGCCATGTCAGAAACTCTACTCATGAAAAATAACTAAAGGAAGCATGGATGATGAGCATGGCCACCAACAGTAAAAGGCGAGAGAATATTAATTTTAAAAGCCTGAAGTTTTCACTAAGAACTTCACACACCCCAAGGAAGATGTCCAATGATTTCCTAGGCAATCAGAATGCAAGTAGTTTCAAATGCAAATAAGCAGAAGGAGAGCAAATATTGCTTTTTTTTGTTTCTTGAATAGACTATCAGCATGTCAAGTCTACTAATGAGTTTCATTTTCCATGCAGTCAGTTCTCATAAATCAACAGAGTTTATTTTCAACAGGTTTAGCAAGGCAGAGGGACCACTTGATAGCTGGCAAAAAAATAGTGTTGAGACTTTTCTTTTTTTTTTTTTTCTTTTTTCAAAGAGAAGGATCTTTCAGTAGAAGTAATTGTTAAAGTATCTTTCCACAAAAGTTCCACTTAGGGTACATCATAACACTGCTGCATAAATACTGAGAAAAGAACGTTATCATGAGTTTTACAGGACTACACACGAATAATCATTTACCATCATGTGGACTGTCCTCCCATCAAACAAATCATAGCATGCTTTAATAAACGAGTGCACCCCGCAAGGCATTTTTTTCCTGTTTCAGATTAACACATAAAGATACAAATAATTACATCCAAATTTTCAATAGGCTTTCTTCCTTACCTCTTCATTGTAAAAGGCAATGATTTTGAACCAATATTTCGAACAGATAATTAATGTCAGAATTTAAGTTCTTTAAAACCTCTGTAAAAAGCAACTTCGCCTTACCATGACTATGGGCAGCTCCTGGACTAAGACATGGTTGGAGTAACTCTTTGGTTGGAGTAAAATAGGCTTCTTTCCCCTGGTGCTGGTTCATTTTTCCTGGAGTTATAGGCTGTTCATCACTGTTTGTTACCACTGCTGAAATACAAAACGGATGCTCATTCAATGATGTTATGCGCTTGTGCATAGATTTCTATTAAGAACTTCACTGCTATTTATGAAACTGGTATTCAACTGCTCTCTTGTGAAACATTTCATTCTAGAAACTGAGGTTTTCAAACCAGGTATTTGCTTTGGAGAGGATAGCAGAAAGAAGCCAGTAAGATATGTTTAAGACATGAGGCAGAAGATGAAAACGAAAACTCACATGAGGTTGGAAAGGCTGATACTCAATACAGACACAGCATTCAGCTGCTGCTTATCTTCTGAAATACTTCTTTTCTTTGCCATTTTTGTGATAGCTCTTAGCTTAACTAGCCACAACTCAAGCCAACCCATGAAACGGCTTGCCAGATCAAGCTGTACCAATGTCCCAGAAAGCTAAGATGAATATCTGTATATACATCACAAGAAACAAGTCTTAACAATACAAATCATGTACAAATTCTGTCAAGGCAAAGGCTTAAAGCAGAAGAGTTACTCTCCCTTGAACCTCATCAGTCTGAAAGACTTGTCTGGTGTTTTCTTACCTGTTTCTAGGATTGCCTGGCCAGCCATCCTGTTTCATAGTTTCTGTACATTACCTTAAGCTGCACACAACAAAACTACCTTTTTTCATAATCAAAGAATGACTGTCTCTGTAACACCTGTCATGTGAAAGCAGATATACTGACAACGTGTTCAAAGAGGGAAACAAGCAATATTTACTAAAGAAAAGACTGGAACTTACAACACTGATGATTTTAAGAGTTCCCAAGCTTTCCTTAAAAGTTCAGCAGAAGATTTGAGTCAAATCAAACAAGTTCTATTCTCTGGATGGACTCTGCAAAGTACAAAGGCCTTCTTAGCTTTATCACTACTATTATTACAGTAGTGGAAACATTTTGCAGCAAAACCTGGAATGAACACAAAGCAGTATGAAAAAATAAAAAGGTGCTTGAGTGTCCAGAGAAGGGCAATGAAGACAGTGAAGGGTCTGGAGCACAAGTCTGATGAGGATGGCTGAGGGAGCTGGGACTGTTCAGCCTGGAGAAAAGGGGATTCAGGGTAGACCTTATTGCTCTCTACAACTACCTGAAAGGTAGCCTCTCTCACGTAACAAGTGACAGGACAAGAGGAAACAGCCTCAAGTTGTGGCATGAGAGGGTTAGATTGGATATTAGAAAAATTTCTTCGCCACAAGGGTTCTCAAGCATTGGAACAGGCTGCCCAGGGAAGTATCACCAATCCTGCAGGTATTTAAAAGATGTGTAGATGTGGCACTTGGGGACATGGTTTAGTGCTGAGTTAACAGTTAGACTTGATGATCCTGAAATGAGCTTTCCATCCTAAATAATTCTACGAAGAATGCAAGAATTGCAGTACACCCATCTGTGTTATTTTTCTACATCAGATAAACCATTTAAAGCTCTGCTCCAGACAAACTATACTCTATGTGAACTGCTGCTGAGGAAAAATATGTGAGGAAATTGACAAGGGAGGCAACGAGCTCATTTTACCCATTCAGAATTCAAGTCTATCAGTGCCAGAAGGCTAGTATTTCAAAGCAGTGTCTGATTTTGCTCTTCTTGTAGCACCAAACTAGCCGTTTATTGTTCTGCAACTACAAGTAAGGGAAAAGGGGGAGCAGGGCAGCTGCTGAAGTCTTGGGAGGGCATTGTGCCACAAAAGGTCTGGTATGTAAAAATAAAAGGGAGGTAAGAATACAGCTGCTTCACAGGTTTGCACAAAATGGGTCACTGCAAGGAGAGTAAGCTATACTTGTTTTTAAGATTTAAGGTGTACAGTGCACTGAAGTAGGACCAACTTTCAGCCAACTAGCTGAAAACTCCTTTTGATGAGCCACTGGCCACTTAGCTTCCCCAGGGATGGGATTTCTCAGCCTACTGTGCTCTGCAGGTGCCCCCACCAGCCCCTATGCCACTGCAGCAGGAACTGCACTAGCAACCCTCTTCTGAGTGACCCATGCAGAAGGCTTGCTTGTGAATGGGCAGCATGCAGCACTGCCACCTCTTTTTTAAGCTTTAAGCTTCGGGGATTCCAAAGGTTTCTTAAAGCTGTCACAATGCAATAATATCTCAGGCAGTACTTGCCAGTAACCCGGAGCATAAGCAAGCTCTGCACACAGGTGTTACTAAAGCATAAGCTACATTCAGCAACAGTGACTCAGTCACACTAACAGGACTACAAGCTTCAAGCTCACTGTTAAATTCATATTCCTTCATTAGGAGCAATTAGGTCCTGCAACAACTCCTAGCACAGTCAGAAAGGCTGTTTTCCTACTAAACAGAGTTTATGTATCACCTAATATAGAATACCACGTGGCAAGCACTTCACATGCCTGGGGATTCAAGGTGAACTTCTTAAACCAAGTGGGTTTTTGAGAAATTCCATCTATAAAGCTGAAGAATGAGTGGCAGGAGAGTTTTAAAATCTCCTTTTTATACAAAGCATTATAATAAGTATTAAACAAATGGAAATAAATCAGTTAGGAATATAACTATTTATCCACACCATAGCAGCCACGGGGAGGAAGTTGTTCCCCCTCCTGCAAAATGCCTCATCCAAATGCTCAGACATTTGCTCTGAGGTGAGGGAGAAGGCATTATTCTAGAGAAGAAACATCAAATAGTGAGTATCGAAGCCTCCTTGTGACTCTTTATAGGGCAGATTTCAATACCAACAGAACTGCTGAGAGTTGAGGATACATACTTTGTTCACGTTCATCATACTGGTCATCAAATTACTAATATAAAAGCTGGTCAGTACAATTCATATTTTAGAAGAAACATAAATCAGGGTCTTTACAGCCAATTTATTTCAGGTAAAGCTATGAAAAAAAAAATCTGAAGCATCACACTCCCACTTCCTCTGTCTGTATAATGAGCCTGTGAAAGTGCCTACATCACTGAAAATAGCACAAGGACATCATATACAGGAAGAGGCTTATTATGATTTAATTCAACATTGGTTTTTAATGTCTATAATAAGCCGTACCAGCTAAGACCACAGCTTCTGCACAGATTTCTCACAGAAAAAAGAAACAATTTCTGCCTGTACCTTTCTTTTCCCCACATACACAAACACTTAACCCCAGGCAAAATTATTCTGCCAGTCATACTATCATACTAACGCTCACAAACCAATGGCACCAGTAAGTCTTTGGCTGCTTGTAAGCACATATATACATCTGAAGTTTTCCCTAGGACCTCACCAGACCCAATCCTGAAGTGTTACAGTATATTATACAGTATACAGTTACCTGTTCACTTCTGAATATGTAAATATATTGAAATTAAATGAACCACACATTGCACTAGAAACAGAGAAGCTCAGAAATAAAAAACTGTTCCTGAACCATTATTTCCATATCTTTACTATCTGTACTACAACAGCATTTGAAGGTTTAATTTCAAACTGATAAAAATAGCTGTTTCTCTTCCAGATAAGTAATATAAAAGATTCTTTTTTTCCTGGCCATGACTGGGAGAGGCAAAGAATAAACTTTTCCCACTAGAAAAATAAGAGCTACGGTAGGGAAACATTTGGACGAGTGGTATGCCAGGCAAAATACTTTTCCATCAGCAATTTTTCATCATACTTTAACTTCGCAGCTACGATACAGAAGAAAACCTAGTATTTTTCCAAGCAGCTATATGCAAAGATATATGCTAACTACTATGAACATATGTGCAAACATAATGCAGGAGAGAGGAGTCACTTACTTGATAGTCCAGGAGAGTCTCTGTTCTCACCATGATGCTGTGTACACATACAATTGAGGAATGAAGAACAGCAGACATAAAAATCCAGGCCAGGAAGAAGCAAGTGCACAAAAAGCAGCAGCAGCAGCGGGAAAGAAGGACAATGAAAACAGTGTTAGTTCATAACTAAAATACAACATGCACCTCAATGCCAAAGGCAAGACCTCAAGAGACTCTGCAGTTCAGAAAAGTTGAAGCAACAAATCTGACAAATATGCTTGCAGAAAAGCCATTATTAGAAGCCATCATTAGTAAACAGCAACTGCCTCAACCACTTCTTCTGAGTGGAAACTCTCCAACAGCAATTTAGTGCTCGTATGACTTGATACACAGCATTTTAAAAGAAATTTTAAGCTGGAGTGGTTTCAAAAGGCTGAAGCTCTGAAGAAAGCTGAAACAACACAAAATGTTTCCAAAACCACTCCACTTTCAGAAAAGTGTTTTGGAAGGAAAAAAAAACCTTTAAAGCCATAAGTAATGTGCAAGCACCTATTAATGCTAGACCCAAGGCTAACTGCTTTTGCATACAAAAACTTAGAAGCCACAGATTCAGTTCATCTACAAACCCAGGTAACATTTGAAATTGCTTAGGATGCAAGACAAACAGTGCAGTTTCAAATTTAAGAGGATATTTTATATCTAAGTATTTCCATAGAAACAAGATGCATAACATTTATCTCCCACTGAATGCATCAAATATAGGCACTAAAGGAGGGTAACTACACAGTAATAGCCTATATGCCTTTCTGATATTTGATCTGGAATCTTTTTTAAATCCTTGCTAACCAAGACCACAATCAAGGCTAAGATCCCACAGTGCTCAGCCATGTACGGATACAAGGCAAATTCCACTTATGTCTTAAAGGATTTACTACATTTTAAATCTGTGAATAATAGAAAAGGAGAAAACAAGAATACTGATCAGCATGAACATTCCCTCCTTAAAAATAAAGTAAATCCAAACATGACATATCTTCTATATCCCAAATGAAAAACTTGTGCTCCATAAAGTAGAGAAATCCTTGCTCTGCTTTAAAGAGGATCCAATCTTGCCTCTCTTATCAGGACTTAACAGCAGGAAATGTAAAAAAGAAAAATCATAATCAAAATCTTTGCAAGCAGGAGTCTTGTCTTGCACTCCTGATCTCAAAACACTGATTTTTTTTATCACTCACATCTGCCTAATGGTGTTAAATTGTAAATTGACAGTGCAATGCACAAATGCAAAGTACTGCAATGAATATATAGCAATTGCAGTACACATCATCAGAAAGGTGAGGGAACCCTTCTTTCATAATTCTGCCCTTTCTGGAACACAACTTGATTGAACAGGAAAAACTGAAATAAAATACAAGCACACTTGGCAAAAAACCTTCTATTCCTGCCAGATTCTAAATTCAGGTCAAAGAGTGAAACCCATGAACTTACCAGACAGGTTTGGGTAGTGGTACATGAAACTATTCAAGAATTCAATGGCTTTCAAGGCAAAATGTTTATTCTTAATGTACAGAAAACATACTGCAGACTAGGAAACAGTTTATGTTCAGACTGGAACTGTCCTACCCTATGCTGATTTTAGATTCAAGAGAATAGTGGCTGACGAGAACAAGAAGCCCGCAGAAACTGTACAGAGATCCAGCAACTGACTGAAGGACGGGGAGCACCACTATTCAGCACTGGGCTGCTTTATTTGTCACTGGGAGTTGGAAAGCAAGAGAACTGAACCAGAAAAAAACCTTGTGAACAGACACACAGGATCAGAAGTACCTGAGACTCAGCCAGATGCTTGCTCGCAGTGCGCTACTTACGTGCGGAAGAAATAAGAGTGAAAAGGCACCGCAGCAGGTCCTGCCTCACTGCCCGCCTCGCGAGCAGCCCTGGCCAAGATACAACGTGACACCAGAGAGCAGGGCAACCCGTCACCCGAGACGATGATGCAGGGGCTTTTCATGTAAATATTTCAGCATTGCATGGTTAATCCTATGAACTGGTACAAACAGCTCCTATGCCAGAGGCTGAAACACAAGCCTGTCTAACTCTGTCCTTGATCTTCTCCAATTGACATCCTGTTTACACACCAAACTCCCTGCGTTGCTGGTCAACCTCCTCTCTCCATCAGAGGTATTTGGGTCTGTGTATTTACCTAAAACCTGCAGAATATATATTTCTAAACACTGGTGCGAGATGCTAAAGTACTGAAATGAGACTATTTCGGCCAAAAAGACCTTTTCATTTTCCAATGGCCTACTGCATCTCTATCATCTGCAATTCATATCACTGCAGACTAGGGCTCCAAACCACCATGGGAACAAAACGTGACAGTTTCACTACTTCAATGCCTTCTCTGAAAAGAATGCTCTCAGGACATTCCTGTCCATCACTGCCCACAACCCTTATTCTAAATTAACAAAATTAAGAGAAACATACATATATTCCCAGAGGCACAGCCTACCCTTATTTTCACATTATATAACTGATTAGTTTGATTACAGATTACAGAACAAGTCCTTTGACAGGTTCTCAACACTACATGATCAATTTCACTTCTACAAAGGCACAATTACTTTAAAATGTTGCTACCAAAATACACAAAGCCTAGTCCTCCTCCCAGTAAAGTTTTTGACCAAGACTTAGAAGTAAAACCAGCAATATAAATCCAGCAATATAAAGCATCACAAGACAGCAGCTGTAATTCTTTTTTTATAAAAAGGCAGCTCACGTGCTTCAAAAAAGCACTATTTCTAGATGCTCGTTTCTCAGAAATAAAGCTTAAAACAACTGCTACTAAACTTTAAGTTATATCTGCCAAGTTCTCCTAAAAAACAAAATCCTTTTCCTGTTGAATATTAGGGTAAAAGCTAAAGCATATGTCACGCTACCCTGTCAGAATCTCATATTACAAAAGTTTTTTAAAAACACTCTTTTTACAATCAAAACATACAGCTAAATTTTTAGTAGTTTAAATGAACAATCTAAAGCCAAGTTTGAGTTTCCACCTTGCTGAAAACAGAATTTTCCTGAAGGCAGTCTGACACATGTAAACCATTAAAATTAATCCAGTTAGATTTAAATTCAGGATCACTGACCCAACCTACAAATCTGATCAATAAAAAGGACCTCTATTCAATGCTTCAAGGCAAAAAGGTACTTTTATGTCTGTTGCCATATTAAGTAGCAAGGACTTGCACTGACTGTACAAGGTATAACACAGGCAAATTATTTATTAAATATATGTTTTAGCAAAAATTAGAAGTGACTAAAAATTACTAAAAAAAATATTTCAACAAAGAATGGTTTATACCATACATTTTCATGTAATGTTCAATGTTCTGGGGCACTGAGACTTGATTAAATTATTATTTTATAGAAAAGTAGGCAAAAACTGTTCTCAAACAAGAACTCAAAGCAAGGCATCTATTATTTTGTTCTGTTTTAATGGTGTCAGACTACAAAAATAGTTTGCTGAGCTGTCACAGCCTTTGTCTTCAAACTTATATTCAGTACATATCAACCTAATTGTCAGACAGGAAGAGCATTTAATATAAGACTTTCCTCCCTGTACTGATTCTGGAAAGGAAAGAGCACAGCATTAAGGTCTGTGATCTCCTCATCTGTTCTTCTTTTACACACAAGCCAAAAAAGCAAATTAGAAAGCTGACACCTCTAAAAAAGGTTTTTTCAGGTACCTCCTAGAAACATCCTAAAAGACTTAAAAGCAGAGAAAAAAGTTGATCAGTATTCCTCATGCACATTGCCAACACATGTATTTCATTCATTTTATCATGACAATTGAGCTTTAAGAAAAAACCCCAAACAAACAGATTGCACCTAAAAGTCTGGAATACTGAAAAGTTTTAAACATGATTTCAAAAAATTTTAATTTCTGGGAAGTGTCAGGATTTGCATTGACTAAAGGTCTTCAAAACTACTGGGTCAACCTCTCTTAAAACACGCATCATATTTTTAGTATTTAATTTTCACTTTTTTTACTATGACATACACAAGGCCAAGTATATTAGACTACCAAACAAGCTTTAAAAAACGTTTTTAACACCTGTAGTGCAACACACAAAACTTGACATTGTAACTCCAATTTAGACAGAAAGTTACCCCACTGGCTGATATTTTGATGAGAAATGCTTAGAGTAGCCTATTACAATATACCATCAGTTAAAAAAAATATTCTGAGATGACACTTCAGAAGCATATAGGATGAAAGACAATCTATCCTTACATTCAGCATTCTTCTAAAGGAGTCTTGGCAAAACAGAGACTCATTTTGAGGTACCTTCTCAAGATCATGCTATTCTGAAGGCATGTTACAAAAAGAAAAGTAACACATTGTATGTTACTTTGAAGTGTTTTGTAAACTGGTACTTTTTTATACATTTTGAGGAAACAAGGAGCACATCAACTGAACTGACAGGATTTTATAATAAATAAATACCCTACTGCACAGGTAACATTTGATAGTCATAGTATGCTGCACCTGGCATATAAATGCATGGGCCATGCAGCAAACCATGCATTTCTGTTTATTACAGAAAAAAGCCAAGATTTTTCTTAATGCACTGCAAAATGGTTTGTCTCCAAACCCATCACTTGAGATATAAACAGTAATAAAACACTTGATCAAATTAATAGCTCCATGCAGTAGTTGACTCTCACAAATAAAGTTTGTCAGTAACGAGGTGTTTAAACTTGACCTTCACCTTAGTTACAGAAAACATATCCTATTTTGCCTTTGGGAGGCAGTGCTTTGTAAACTAGAAAACATTTCCTGCTTTGGCTATTAAAGTGCTTCTACATAACACACCTTGTGGAAAAACTAAACTTTTAAATAATTTCAATATTTATGATGATGAAACACGATACTACCCACTAGCCTTTCTCGTTTTTAAACTGTGCTCAGAAAGAGCTTCACTGCTTCAGAAATTTTATAATCAGTACAGATTATCAACCTTTACACCTCAGGTTACTCTGATAATATATAAATATCACTCTTTCTGTCTTTTCTGCTCCTTTTTCCACCAAAAACTACATTATTTTCTCTATTGTCCATAGTCACTGACTAACAAAGTGCCAATTAGACTGAGAGGAATACCTTTTTCCTTTGGGACTGAGACAAAATCCAAAAATCAAATCCAAAATCCTAAAGTTTTTTGACATTCAGCCCTCCTGCCATGAGAATCTAGTAAATGATACATGATACTATATGATATTCCAAGTGCATTCACCAGAAAAGTATCAATTCAAACCAAAAGTGAACAGATTCAAGCCATTTAACCCTCTCCCTGTAAAAGCATTCATCTCATCACACAAAGGCACACTTAAGTTACTCACTGAATTTCTATCCAGTTCCCCATCAACTGGAACGTTCTCCATGTTGAAAGGGCCTGTTCTCTGTCTCTTATCAGTTAGAGTTCTTCCATCCTGCTACTCGAGATCCTAGAGAGGAAACGAAAAATACAACAATTTAATTCCAAGGGCTGAAATCCATTAGAGAGCTACACTTTCTCTCTCCTATATTTTAAGAGGCTAAATAGTCCTATATGGTAACCTCCGCGTTTTACAGTTCCTCGCAAAACACTAACGTTTATCTACAGAAATCAACTTAGGAATGGAGAGAACAGTTTCAAATAGAATGGCCAAAACAAACTACTCACAGAGGCAAGCATTTACTTCTACAAATAAGGAAGAGTTATGCAAAAAAAAGAAACCCACAGGTTTTGTCCTGTATTTCCCATTGTTCCAGAGTTCCCAGTAGCACACTGCTCCTGCCCCACAGGCACGTGCACGCCAACCGTTTGGGTACAAAATAAAGCTATTCTGGAGCAGAGTTGAGGGCTTCCCAGCATAACTCCAGAAACAGCCTCGTATTGCTCGGTGGAACCAAAACACAAAAATTAAATAATATGTGCAAGCCAGCACCTTCTGTGGCACAGCAGGCACTCATCTGGGGGTTACCACACAGAGTCAGAAAGCAATGCCTCATTCTCTAAGCATTTCCTATTTACTTTTTTTGCAAAAGAATGAAACCTACAATGAATCTTACTATTCACAGCATATTTGAAGTCATTAGTGAGACAAGCACACACCCTGGAATCAAGCAAAACTTGGTGGAAAAGAAGTGCTTTAACCATTGATACGTTAAGCGAGTTTCAGAAGAGGTGCAGATCAAACTGGGATGCATACTGAGATGTCCAGCTACAGCCCATTGCTCTGCCTCTCTCTCCAAGACCCCCATCAAACAAGCCAGCAGTGGACGAGGAGGCTGTGTGCTTACCCATTCGAAACAGTACAGCCAGCATTGCACAGGGAGAAAACCCCATGGTCCCACCCTCCGCAAAGCCGTGCTCACTCTGCCCCTCCCACCACCCACAGCAAGTGCTTGATCGGAGAATCAGCCCAAGAACAATTTTCTTCTTTCCTTTTGTCTTGGGTGGGGTGAGGGGGCAGGAAGCAGCTAAATTACAAACTCAATTGCCAAACCAACACTTGTGCAAGAGCAAGGGTAGCATGGAGATGGTGATTTTTTTTTTACGCAATGATGTCAGCATGTCGTGCCTAAACTATGCATCAAGCTAACGGCAAGGTTTAGTAAAAACAGATTAAGTGAAGACAGAAGGGTGAGGTGGGAAGAAGAATCACAGTTCCTCCAGGGAACCTGAGGAGCATCCTGAATGCAGGAGGATGGGAGAAAGGCAAACAGATAAACAGAATACACAGGATCTTATGGTTGAAGGTCTGTCTCAGGAAATAGATACTCATGAAAACAAATCTCACTATAAAGAATAACCATTTATTCAACTGCTTTCAATGTTCTATTATAATTATTTCTTGGTTTTGTAGAATGTAAAGCAAGCTAGAATTTTCCCGCAGGAAAAAACATACAGTGTTAATACACCCTAGCTAATTACCATAACATATGCCAGTAAACCACAAAAGGAACCATTAAAAAATAGTTTAACAAAATGACTGTGTGCCAGCAAAATTGCAAAGTTAAAAGCTTTCTATGACTAAGTCCAATGAACTGAGGAGGACCTTGCCCAAGCACCTGAGTGATTAACAGAGGTGGCACATAACTGGGAAGCACATGGCTAGATGCTCTCATGTAAATAAGAAACAGTAGACATCTGAAAGGAGATGACTACAAGTGATTAATTTGCATTAATAAAAGGAAAGATGTCATTACCACAGAAAGAGGAATTCACCCTAAAGCTCTGTTTCCCAGAGCAGCAGGCACTGCAACCCTTACCTTCCCCACTCTAACACAAGATGCAGAATGGGGTAATGATTTTTGATGTCTGCTCCTTGTCATTTCTCCCCCACACACCCATTTTAAGTTCTCTTATTAGCAGGAAATTCAGCAACACCAGACTGCATGCATATTCCACTTACAGAAACACCAACTCTTTTAAATAGGATGAAAAATGAGTGGCATTACAAACAGATGCATGCACTGCTATTTAAAGCAGTTTTTCAGCTTTTTTTAGTTACATAAACCTGTAACCATACTCAAGTTATCTGAACGAACAGATTTTTGCTGACAGGAACATTCAGCCTAAAACACTTTTAACCCATCTTTGTATTTAACAGACATTTTTTAACTCTTAATTTTTACTGTCAATGCTCCTGGTGTATTCTGCTCCTCCACCTATTCACATGACCACAGCCACTGCGTCCTTCCTTATCTTAGTCTCAAGAGCAGTACCATCAGACAGGCACCCTAAGGCCTAATTCTTAGCATTTACGATCACTCGTGGTCCCAAAGACTCATAATCCAGCAGGGTCTCAAAGGCTGCAGAGAAGTTTCCTGGGAAAGGGAAGGAAAAAATTCTACCTGCTCATGTTTAAACAGTAAAGCAGGTACAGAAATGGTTAAGGACTACCTTCCCCCAAGCTGTTTAGCTTATGAGTAGACAGCCAGCTTGGCTTATTTTTCTTGGCAAAATGAAGGCTGAAAGCGAACAATATTACTTCTGTTATATGCCAAAATAAATATAAAGGAAGGAAAAGGGCTCTCTCAGCAAAAGGATGTTGCCAAAGAGTCAAATAAGTATGAAATTGGAGAACAGATTTATTTTGAAAATTACAGAATGCTTCTAACCAACTGAGCCCCAAGGCTTTGAAACAACTTTCCAACCAACGTAGGGAAGGAGAATTTACTTATTTCTAAATGTAGCCAGGTTATTATGAAGGGTGCTTCCACAAGCAAGCAAGCTCTTCTCTACTTTAGCTAACCCAACCATTAGATTTGAAGACACAACCCCAAATGCATAATTTCACTGATTTGGAGTCTTTTTCAGCTTTTGGGGAACATTCATGACATTCTATTGCTGCTCTCTGTTACATTCACAAGTGTTTGCAGTTTGGTCAGCTTGAGGTTTTTATTAACAAATGTTCCTTCACAACCTTACTTCTTAAAAGCTTAAGTGTTCAGGAGGGCACATGCAAAATGAAATTATTTGAAAATAACTCTATAACGGCATCCAGCTAGTCAGCTATTTTTCCTTTATAGACAATGGATACAATCGAGCACTCACAAAGGTATTACTTACTTTAAAGCACCCGTACTAATCGGACAAATCCTGCCACAAAATAAGCTCTTTCTCTCCAACTGTGAAGAAAGCTGAACAAGTCAAAAACATGTATTTAAAGCAGAAGGGAAATGTTTCCCTCTTATCACACAATCCATAATCTGTTCTGTTAATATCTGTGTTCCATCTTATTTTTGCTGATGACACCAAAGCTTGTGGTGCATCTGACAAGCTGGAGGGAAAGGATGCCAGCCAGAGGGACCTTGGCACACTTCAGAGTTGGGTCTGTGCAAACCTCAGGAAGTTAGTTCAACAAGGCCAGGCGCAAGGTCCTGCCCCTGGGCGGGGGCAATCCCCAGGAAAAATACTTGCAAGCACAAATACCCAAGGCTGGGTGGAGAACAGGTTGAGAACAGTCGTGAGGAAAAGGAATTGGGGATACTGGTGGATGAAAACTAGACATGACGTGGCAACTTGTGCTTGCAGCCCAGAAAGCCAATTGTTTCTTGCCCTGCATCAAAAGCAGCGTGGTCAGCAGGTCAGTCCACCAGGTCATTCACAGGTCTACTCCGCTTTCGCAATGTTTATATTTGATATTAGAAAGAAATTCTTGACTGTGAGGGTGGTGAGGCACTGGAACAGGCTGCTCAGAGTAGCTGTGGATGCCCCATCCCTGGAAGTGTTCAAGGCCAGGTTGGACGGGGTTTTGAGCAACCTGGTCTAGTGGAAACTGTCCCTGCTCACAGCAGAGAGGATGGAGCTAGATGGTCCCTTCCAACCCAAACCATTCTGTAGCTCTATGGTTTTAACAGATTGCTTCAGACACTGGTAGTTTTTGTAACAATTTGGTTTTCAGTTCATTGCACCTTGAGAACAGGAAAATCCTCCTTAGGTCTCCCACAGAAGGAAAGAAAACATGCATCAATGAAAGCTACTACTCTGCATGAACAGGATTTTTTCCAACTATCTACACACATGCATGCTCAAAACACCTATGGGAAGAGGTAAGAAGACAACTCCCGCCCATTAAAAAAAATAATTTCAAAAGCCATAAAATAGATGTCTCAGTACTATACTGTTACACAATATTCTTCTAGATATAGTTACACAGACCACAGATCAAAAGCAGCACAACTTAGGTGCCTTGGCCATGAGAGAAACTGCGGCAGCAAGCTTTTGTTCAGTCCTACAGAGATCAGTGAAGTGGATATGGCAATGTTCTGCATTGACTTACATATTCCCTATGTTAACCAGATTACATAAGCTTTTATTGCAGGGTATGTTTGTTTAACTAAATAAGGAGGTTATTAGGCAATGCAAGGCCCTTTTTCTGCCAGCAAAACAAGAGCTCATCACCAAACACGATACTTGTTGCAGGCACAAGAGAGTTTAGCCCTGACACAGTGGTAGTAATATCCTATTGGTAGCATATTTATAACATTAAATCATAATTCAATTCACAAAAGGACTCTTCCTCCCCTTCTCCCACACAAGATTAGCTTCAGTTTAAACACTTCACTAAATCTGGAGAGTTTCATCAAGAGTCTCCACTGTCCCCACACAAGTTCCTGAATTTCAGTCAAGGTGCAGCCACAAAGTGCAAGTGGTAGAGATGACCCCTGAATCTAATACATTTTCTTTTTAGTCAATGGACCAAGTTACTTGAACACCTGCACACCGTATTATATAAGCAGGTTTTAGCTTTCTTCCTAAGGACTATCACCTACGGTCATTAGATACAGCACTTGCACTGCGATACTGCTTTGTGATCTGTTATAGTGTCACAGCACCGCACCTCACAGGCGAGGCCCAGCCTCACCGGCGACCTGCCACTGCGCTGCTGCGTTCTGACCCAGCCTTTCCAGAGGGAAAGTGTGCCCCTTGGCTCTGACCTCCAAACTGACCTAAGCTCTGCTGGATGCCTGCCTGCTTTCCCTAAAGCCTAGAAGTAGAAGCATTTAAATTGCCTGAGATGAATATCAGATAAGAATATACTGTAAACTTTTTTAAGATGACACAAGCATAATAGTACATTGACTTTAAAGATCAATGTGGCAGCAAACAAAGGCAAGGCATACTACGAGAAAAGAAAACTAGTTGTCTACATCGATGTCAAGAAGGATTCACCTAGGTCCTTGCCGGAAAGCAGAGTCACAGCACTACCAAAGAAATGCTATTTCACAGGGAATCAGAGAATGGTTGAGGCAGGAAAAGACGTCTGAAGGTCACCTTGCCCAAATCCCCTTTTGCAGAAGGATGTCTAGACAGCTTTTGAATATCTCCAAGGATGAAGACTACACAACCACCCTGGCCAACCAGTGCCAGTGTTTGGTCACCCTCCAAGTCAAAAAGCGTTCCTGATGTTGGGATGGAACTTCCTGTGTTCCTGTTCATGCCCATTGCCTCTTGTACCATCACTGGGCACCACCGGAAAGAACCCATATCTGTCACCTTTATACCTCCCCTTCAGGCTTTTTACACAATGATGAGCTCCCACTGAGCCTTCTCTTCTCCAGGCTAAACAGACCCAGCTCTTTCAGCCTTTCCTCACACAAGAGAGATGATCCAGGCCTTTGAGCATCTTCACAGCCCTTCACTGGACTCTCTCCAGTACATCCACATCCCTCTCATACTCAGGAGCCCTGAACTGTACCCAACACTCCAGATGTGAACTCAACAGTGCTGAGCAGAGAGGAAGGATCACTATTCTCAACCTGCTGGCAATGCTTTGTCTAATGCATTCAGGAACACCATGCATCTTCTTTATGGCAAGGGCATGTTGCTGACTCATGTTCAACTATCTGTCAGGATAACCAGGTGAACTCTAGGTAAGGCTCACAAGGAAGTTGAAGGTAATGCTCTTGAGAAAGGTATCAAGAACAAGTTTCCTAGACATTAAGAGCTAACTATAACAGTTATCGCTACTTACAACTCCTAAGAGGTACAGGACCAGTTTTAAGAGATTAAAGGAAATCTACACCCTAAATCTAACTAGGGTGATCAAACCAAGGCTCTCAAAAAATCTAAGCATCTTTCATGCTGTTGTGTGACTGCTGAAGAGACTTTCCCTCTGCTCCATGCAGCAGGGGAGCAGCAATAACACAGAAGGTAATGGAGGTACATGTCTCTTTGAATACAGCGCACCAGAGGAAGAGCAGCCTTCCTGGTTGTAGCACAAGGCCACAGATCATCTTTCTCAGCTAACAAGTCTGCACACCAAGTACACTTCATTATCAAGCTACAGATCAGACCAGCTTCTTGCACATGACACGGTGCCACTGCATGCCAAGTACCCCGTGTTTGTTGAGATTGGTTCCAAGAAAGCAGGAACTGAAGCAGAGTCACTGGTAAAAATGGAGGAGGGGCAACAGGGTCAAAAAATTCAGCAAAAGATCTGGTAAACAACGAAATCACAACTTTTTCTCAACTCTCAAACTAAGCATCTTACACTAACAGGAACTCGGAACTGGTAGTATTCTGCAATACCAGAAGAGAAATCTGAGAGTTGAGTAAATCTCTAGGTTCAATTCCTTCTACTGTGAAGTCAGTCCAAATGGGAGAGCTTGACAAAACCAGTAATTATATAGGAGAGGTCACAGATGACAAATTGCAGTTACATTAACTCTGAATTGCAATGTTTGAATGCTCAAAAGTGTGTTACAAGTATAACCACACCAGAATCAACAACTGCCTCAAGTCCCCCAAGCACACTGTGATCACTTAATGCTATCAGCCACCAAATCGACCCTTATGAAACACTTCCTTCCACCCCGAGTTTCATCACCTGCCTTCTCATTTCCTGAATAAACAGTCCACATGCAGAGCAAGCTGTTTCCTCTGTTTCTGTACTGCTGTTTTCAGAAGGGAAAAAAATATCAAATACCAAACCACCAAAAAAAACCAGGAAAGTTGAAGTGCTTAAGAACAGGACTTGAAAACATCTCGCATCTGGAAAAAACCTGGCATAGTCCAGATACCTCAGCTATCTTTTGAGAGAGTTAGATGGCAATGAAGGCCAAGGAAAGCATAACAAACTCCTGAATACCCACTGTAACTTTAATAATTACTACCTTAAACTGGGTTCCACAGATAAACTTGTCCTGAAAAAAAATGAAGGAGTACAGAAAAGATGGTAAGAGTCACCTATAGGTGCCAAATGCCAACATTCTCTCTAAAAGCTCGAGTTCCTAGAGTTCTGCAGCCATTTGGCCATCGAAATACACTTCAAAGCTCCCAAACTTGTCCCAGTCTTCATGATAAGTATTCTGCAAGACTGTTCGCATGACTCAAATGAGTTGTTGGTCTTAATGGTAAAAATGTCTATTTCTTCACTTAAAGGTGTCCAGTTACCTGCAGCATTATACACTTTGCCTCCACGAGCCATTTTTACCCAGGGCTCAGTCTAACTTTGGAGCATAAAAATAAGAGAGGCAATAAACCATTGATTTTGTTCATTTAAGAGAGAAGCTATGAAGCTTCATAAAATATTCAGATGACTTTTTGTTTACTTCATTGTGAAGCAGGGAAAGAAGATTTATTCAAACCTTACAACACCAAATCTAGCATTTTATTTTTACTTCTTTTTGTTATTTTGCTGCAGTACTAACCAGTAAAATAACTAAGTGGGTGTCATACACAACCTTAATACAAGATTAAATCGGCCAATGACAGTCTTGATTTTGAAGAAAAGATGGACTAAAACTAAGTGGTTAGAGACACTGCAAACCACATTCCTTTCAGAACTCCACCCTGCGATTTTCTTCCACATCTGTAAATTTACTAATAATAGTCCCTCACATGGTACTCTCTTTCTCATCTCCCATTTTGGCAGCTGTATGAAGAGGCAATGTAACACACTGTTCTAGAGACAGCTGGAAAGGATCAGATTACCAGTCCTCCACACCTGGTTCTTACCTCCTCTTTCCCCACTGTGGCTGATGTCTTTCTGAACTGCCTGTGGACCTGTCTGTACAGGTGCTCCCCAAGCCTCTTCTGTCAAGAGGAATCCCCACTATTGCAAATTATTTTAAACAGACACTCACAAAATGTGTATCACTTAAACTGAGCTAGGTCGTGGGACTTCTGCAGGTCTGGTGCCACAGTGGTAATGAACAGCTGAGGGACGCCTCTTCACTCACCTCCATTCCAACCAGAACAGCCTGGCTAAGCACGGCCCGTGTTTACAGCTACAGACTCCCCCAACACCAACTGGAAACTACTCCAAGAAATGAAGGGAATCAAGCCAAGGCAAAAGGAAAAGCTATGTTGTTGTTAGAGGTTTCTCTGAAATGAAAAAGTAAGAGAAGTCAGCAGAGACGTTTCCACAGACAAGATGCATAGGTGGCAGAACAAATCCTTCTGATTCTGATGCCAGAATGCAATCAGTTGCCCTCCTGAGAGAGCAAATAGATCTGGATTTCTTCTGCATGGAACTTTCCAAAACAAAACCCAAGACTATGAAAAACATTTTAAGAATATAAGAATTAATCCATTGTGCTGAAAAAGCCTCAATAAGAGGATCTTAAAAGTCTACTTTAATACATCAAATTATGTATCTAAACATTTTAGTTACAATGAAATCATAGATACAAAAATACTTTAAGTCTCATCTGCAGGTCAAAAATACAATCTTCTTCATAAGGAATAGGGTTTCAGAAAGCTATTCTGAGAGTATATATAAATGACTGCAAGTAATCAGACTATTACAGATCAACCAATTATTAGCTGCTAGATAAACTATATGTGACGAGGTGAGTGCTTTTTACCTACTGCAAATAAAGTAAAGAAGTTAGCTTAAACTACCGTAAAGTTTCTGTATCTCAGAAGCTGCAGTGATTTTGCTTGGACAGATAAGTACCAACACGCAGACAGTTCACTGCCGTATCAGATGCTATTGCAGCTGACTTCCTAAATGAATCCATAAAATTTTCCATTAAATGGATAATAAACCTCCAAAATTGAGCCAGTGCAAAGACCAATTTTCTAATGGCAATTCTACTAGGCTTTTAGTCCTTCCTTCTCACTACGTATTTTGCGGCCTCTGAGAACTGAAAAGAATGCCCAACTTATTTTCAAGGGTGAAAGAGACCTTAAGGCCTCTGTTGGATTTTCATACTTGAAAGGACGCCCTAACTGCCAGATCTCATAAAGACCTACCAGTACAGAATCACTTTTCTACCCTAATGGCTGCTTCAGCTAAGTAAGAACTGAGATCACCTCTCTAACAAGCATCATAAATACATTTCATAGGAACTCCGTTAAGAGAGTAACTACAATTTAAATTTCTGCTCTAAACTGAAATAGATAAAATAGAAAAATCGATGCAAGTTCCAAGATTAATAATATGAAAGAAGACAACACAAACAAATCTCCATTGAGCTGTGTTGGCTGTAATACAGTTATGTTGTGTAAGAGGTTTCTAAAAAATGGGCTTTCTGCAGGTTTAAATGCGGATATTTCAAACAGGAACCTTGTGTTTATTCCCGTGTACAATTTAATTTTCTTATTTTAGCAGCAGTGTCTCTTCTTGATATTAAAACAGAGTTGATGACATAATAAATGGCCTTCATTTGGATTTCTTTTGGCTAGTGCTAGAAGGTAGTTTACACAAGATACAGGATATCTGTACAAGAATTTAAGAACAAAAGGTCAGAGTAGCCTACTGCAATAGGAAAAACCCTAGAAATCCTAACTTAAAGCAGCAGCAGGTTCAAACAGGCAGCAATAGTATCTGGTTTACACATCATGGTTTATTAAAAAGCTTTAGAAAGTCTAATTTAGATTTCCATTGGTTATGCCAAGTTTGTTTTTTTTCACTCTAACGCTAAAGTAAAATGAGCTGATGAACCCAACTTTGCTTTTAGATGTCAATGCTGTTCTACAGGATCACAATTCAGGATCTTTCATAGTTTTTTTGGCGGGGTCGGTTTTTTATTTGTGTTTGTTTGTTTATGGTTTGTGAGGTTTTTTGGGGGATCCTAGAGAGAAAAGTTGGGATTTTTTTGGGAGGTTTTTCATTGTTGTTCAGTGGGGTTTTTTTAAATACGGGAAAAAATATTACAAATAGACTTCTTACAGGCTTAACAAGAACTAGTGATTTTAGCACCAAACATCCAAGCTTGTCTTCTGAAGTTACCGAGTAACTGCTGATCAACTGACTTGGAACTGCTGCAACAATCTCACATAGCTTTTAGTTTAACAGGATGAACTAATAACATTTAAACAATATAGCCTGATCCACAGGAACTGTACAATATTATTACATTGCAGACTTGGCAAGTGACCTAACAATAAACCTCTTGTTTACCTACTCACTTCAATTTAGCAAATTACAAGCTCCTCTATGACATTTCTTTGGGCAATGAGAAGCACCTGGCCTGCCACAACAAACAGCTATGGAAGAATACATGCATCATCAAGTGACAACTTACCTGCAATTCACAGCCTTCAGAAATCAGGCCAATATCACCGCCTAATATAAGTCAGGCCACTGCTCACACTGTTTGCAACAAACAAGCAACTTATATAAAAATCATTTTTGACAGAGATGAAAATAGAAGTCAAGCCTTTCACAGATCAAAGCCAGCCCTTAAAAACGGAAATTAAACATCTTTGTTCCCAAAGCTATTCCATTTCTGAAGAGCAGAATACTTTTTCCTCCCAGTTCTGCAAGGAGACACCAAGACTTTTCTTAGCAAGAACCACATATTATCAGGGTACATTTAATGTTCTGTTTCAGGGACCAATATAGAAGACAGTATTTTTTCTGCTTCAGTCAATTGAGTATGTGTAATGGTTGGGATAAAGTGTTCTGTTCCTTGACAACCAGGGAGTGGCTGTAAGCACGGACAGGAAAACGAAGTCTTGACACTTCCTTGGAACTTCTTTGAAATGCTTCAGAGAAGAAAACAAAGAGAGAAAAAAATGACATCCTGGGCAAAGCATTATTCTGTTCAAGGCTGAACAAATATCTGATGGACAAGGCACCTCCTCCTGCTCTTCCACACAGTCTACTCAAGTACTGGGAATTCTCTTTCCCATAAAATGGTTTAATGGGGCCATCAGATAGCTTGAGCACCTGATTTAAAGTGAATATAGTCCTCTCACCTGTGCAATCCCACAGGACTGTGTGATAGGAAGTTTTGAATCCTGTCTCCCCATCATCCTCTATCCAGCCCCTCAATACTCAGCTAGTTAAAGGACAAGAGCCATCACACAGATCAGGAATGCAGGGTCAGGCAGAAGACAGACACAAATGCTGGGAAGGAAGGATGCAATACTTGTGAGCTCTAACAAATTCAATTGCTATTTTTACGATAAATAAGGGAAAGAATAATTCCAAGAGGGAACGTATTTCTTTTTTAAAAGGAAAAAACCTATATTCTTCCCTTTCAGAGCATTACAATATTCCAGTATTGTCCCCCAAACTGACAAGAATTATCAGTTTACAGCATTTTATAATTTACTTTCATATTTAAAATCACACACAATACCAAGATAACACAAGCTTAACTACCAAGATAATATTAGCATAAAGCAATTCAATACCCTGTATCTCTGCCAAAGCAGTTAACTACACCTCTATGTATAATGTTACACGTTTTATTGCCTTGAAGGCAGCTTACACATGGATTTCCAAGGCTAACGTGTAGGAAAAGAACAAAACACTAATTTCCATACTTCACAAAGTAAATGGAGTCAGTCATCAATAGCTCAGAAGCTGTAACTGAACACAAATGTATGTCTCAACCTACCCATAGAGTAAGAGTGCGCTCCTGGGGCACATTCCACCTTTGACGCTCACTTTCACACACTGCACTGAGATGTCAGAAGGAAGAAACTGCAGGTACCCACTGAGACTTCCTGCAGGAGCAGCTGTAAGAGTAACTGCCAGTACACGCTTCCAGCCATGTGCAATGCTAAAAGAGGCGACTGGAGGAACCTCCCGTCCTGCACTTTCCATCCATTATTAACTGAGTATCCATAAACAGCTGCCACAGATATAAACCAGTCAAATACAGCAGGTACAGTGTAGTTACAACTAGAGTCTTTAACTTTTAAAAACTGTGATTTGTCCAAGGAAACTTATAATGAACACATAAGAGAGTAAAAATTTATTGGTTCGGGTTTTTTTCCCCAAAATTGTAAAGCAAAAGCACATGTAATACTGATTTTAATGACAGCAACAAGCATGCAGAGCTGCTAATCTCAAAAACAGCTTGGCATACATAATCTTTTCCATTAGAAAGGATTTAGTTCCTTCATTTCGTAGCCCTCAACAGAATTCAGAGAAGGATGAACTGTCCTCTTCCTGACGATCACAACCTGAGAAAAAATACCATATGCCAGTAGTTCTTAATACAGTAGCATGTTTTACACTCCCATGACAGCTTCTAGAAAGTCTGTGACATTCACAGCTTCAGCTTTTTCATATGCAAATTGTCTGCAACAGACATGGAATATGAAATTAGGGCTTGTAACTCCAGGAGTGCTATTAACTTAATAAAATCCAGATTAAAAGGGAATAGCCAGCTAGATATTTCAAAGCCATTTATAAGCACCAAACTGTAAAGCAACTGAGACACCCATCAAAACCACGTAACCAAGATAAGCACACCAGCATTCCAGTTACAGCATGAAGTAATAAGCAATTTCCCCCCAAGAGAAAAGCACTACGCCAACACTTCACATACAATGAGAATTGACTGTTCCCAAATGTTGATAAGTATAATTAACCTTCATAACCCTGTCTTCGGCCTTGAACATTAAACCTGAATTCATCTTGAAAACCAATTAAAATGCTAAGCAGTCTGTCTACTTTGGGACTGGAGAATAGCATTCAAAAAAAAAAAACCCCAACAAAACCAAAAAACGACATAGCACAATTGTCTCCTTAGACACCTTCAAGGATCTGTTAGCTGTTTTAGTAAAAATTGTAATTCATAAATAAATCACATTTTAACAAGAACTGAAAATTTTTACAATTCCTCATGAAGATCCTGAAACAAATATTTAAGGTTTATGAACAGAAAATTGAAGGTTTAGCAGAAAAAAAATAGCCAGAGAGAAAAAAGATAAAGATGATCTAGGTGGGCTACGACATTTGATTTTGCCTTTTCATGCTATCTTTAACAACAGATATTAATTGTACAGTAAAGTTCCCATTCAAGGAGCTTAACTTCTCTCTCGTTCATTCTGCCTTTCAGAGTGACTACTGACAAGGAAACCTACTTATAATTTATGCCACCCAACCTGCTTTTTTTATGTCTGCCACTTTTAAATTAGCAGAACAACTAGACAGGCAGAAGGAGCTAGAATTCTCATTTTTCTTTCTAACTTCTTCTTTCCTACACCATAGATATTTCCTCTTACAAAAAAAAAAACATGCCTACTTGCCATGAAATTTAGATGCATGTGACTCTATGATGATCATGTTTCTTTTCATAACTTTACTTGCTCAACAGAAGGAAAAGTTGGTAAACGGATTTCTGATTCTCTAGTGAATCTGATGAGCACCATTTTAGAGTTACTACTTAGTTTTAACATCAGAATTTTGTTTCCAGTGATATATTCCAGTGCTATTTTAGTATAACTTTGTTCACTATTGGAGTCTAGAGTGGCATTAATTACTTTTTCTTCTCAATTTTAAAAATTTATTTTTAAATATACAAAATATATCTGCTTAACAGGCATCTGTTCGAGTATTTAAACAAGCTTAAATTAGCCCTTCATTTTGAAAACAGGTCCTTTATGAGGTGGCTGAAAGTCAGAACCATCTTCATGTCATAGTTCATGCCTTTTAACTTCCAAAGAGTTCTGTTGACACCGTGCAGTTATCCTTGACAGTGCTGTAGATGGCAGCATTTCACAGACCTCACCTCCCTGCCCTAACCTGGGACTAAGGACTGCAATACAGGGGAATACACTGAAAGGGTGCTTCAAGAATCTCCAGTTCAGGCATTTCCACAACATACCATACACGATAAGAAAATGTGCAAAATATATTCACTTGAAAAGCAACCTTCTCAGATGACTAAAGAAATGTACCGTAAGGCCAGTCAAACAAAAATGTTAAGTTACTGCAGGTGAGATCATCCTTAAAACAGAGATCCACAATAAACTATTTCCATGTATGGGATTTGAGCACACACAGACAATTCATTTCAGATTACCAAAATAAAACCAAGTTTTCTGTAGTAACCTCATATTCCTGACTAGAAAGTGCTGTTCTAGTGCAGGTGTGTACATCTGGATCGCCTGGGCTTTCACTTTACTTGAAACTGTGGCTCTTTCAGAAAATAACAGCCTGCACAGAAAACATCTCCGTTTCACACTAAAATATAGTTCTCGTCTGTCAGCAACACACTTTCCACACAGAACCCCGCAAAAGCAGTCACTTTTGTCTGGAAGCTGACTTTTCACATCACTACATGCATAGCACAAGCTTCACAGGAATGAACTCCCACTCACTCCTGGAAAACATAAGTAACATGAATCCAAGTACATGCATTGCTTTGCCTTCCGATTTCCTTTCTTCCTAAAATTTTAGCAGGAGTTGACAAAAGCAAAGTATGCTATATCCCATTGCTACAACTCTTACGTGTTCTGCTGCACATGCCAGAAACAGACTGAGGAGCAAACTGTGCAAATCCCACGCCACCATCACGGTGGGTTCACATTATTTCATAATGGGTAGGAAAATGACTCAATCACTAGCTAATCAGTAGCTTTAAGAATCACCTCAACAGCAATTTCAGTGCTCCCCCAGATCAAATCAATCTCCTAGCTGTCAGCCTCATCATGCATCTCAAGCAAAGTACATAACACCAGCTCCCAGGACACGGAGCCTGCAAGCTTGTCTCTTTAATGCTCACAAATCAGAATTCATAGGAGTCTAGCATTTCCATTCCTTATGAGGAAGGACAGCCTGCTGAAGATCAAAATTACTGTCTTTGCTACTCAGCAAAACATTTGCTGGGAACTAGAAAATGCATGAGACACCAGAAACAGTGATGAGGGAGGAGCAGAAGCCAAGATGCAATAATATGTCATCCTCATTAACCCAGGAAACAAAGTCCAAGGCTGTAATGGAGAGCAGACTGATACCACTGCATTCCACCAGAGTATGAGCAGCAGGGCTCCTACAAGTGCTGGTCAGAGCAAATAAATTTATGCTGATAACAACCTCCCCGGAGTCAGTATTGGGAGGAACGAAGTGTTACTAATTTTGCTTTATAGCTTATGCTTGCAGTAATTTGTTTGAGGAGGGAGGAGACGTTGACATAGGCACCTGAACTGCAACTTCTCCCACAGTGTTACAATAGCATGATCTTTGCAAAGTAAGCAGCTAAGTCTGCCATGCATGGAATTCAAGTAGAGACATCTAAAATTTCACAACTGCAAAACATTTATGCATCATGCAAGCCTCCATCAGTGAACACCTGTATTTTTCTCCAGAGAAAGTGAAGTAAACACAAGAACACAGAAGAACGCTGCTAGGTTTCTGAATTGCTAAGATGGGCAGGACAGCAGCAAAGAAGAAAAAACAAATATGCTACTATATGCTTAACTGAAAGGAGAGAGAGATGCATGGGGCTAAAGATAAAACTATTATGGACATAGAATAAAGCTGAGATGGAGAAAAGATGTTGAGAAGTGTCAGACAATTATAACCAAAATAGTTAATGACACAGGGCCATCACCTAAAAGACAACCACAGCAGGACAAATATGGAGATAAATGGTTTTTTTCAAAATCATGGAACAAATTTCAAGCAAACATGCTCCTGCAACAGGATGGCAACTAAGGCCACCAGAGCTCAACGGGGCTTTCATTCAGTACTGATGGCAACAGCAGCGTTGTGTCACAAGAAGAGGACAGATGCTAAATGCAGTCGGAAAATTGTACCTATTACACCTGTGAGTGGTGATAAAAAAGCCTCATCATTTCTTTTCTTCTCCCCCACCCCTCAACTCTTGGGACCCTTGACACTGGAGAAGGGGGTGAGGATTCAGTGAGAGCTTTCAGAGTGAAAGGTAAAACTGATTACATATGCACACCTTCCTTCACTCTGGTCCTTTTCTAAGACTCCACATGAAACTTGTTTAGCAATTACTTTGCTTCTCCACAATTTCCCCTATCTGGGCTGCCCTGCTGCAGAACACACTGTGCAGACTGCAGGTGGTCAGCTATAGCAAGTTGCGAGTCATTAAAACACCATCTGCTCCCTGACAAAAACAACAATAACAACCACCACCAAAAACAAAAACAAACAACAACTGCAAAAAAAACCAAACAAAAAAACCCTAAAAAAAACACCCCAAAAAACCCCACATCCCTTTCTTCCTTCCTGGCATCCAAAAGCTTACAGACAGAGATGCAAACTCTAACACCATCTCTATGAAGGCACTAAACTATATTCAGAAAATTATTCTATGAGCCAAGAGCTTGCTTCCACAACATTTCCCCCAACATCTTAAAGCCAAATGAATCACAACAGATGCTACTCACTTGGCAAGACACCCCAAGTTTCTTAAATCTGCATTTGTAAGACAGAAATATCTGCTGAACAAGCAGTTTATGTTTTTTAATCACTTACAAGAAACTAACAGTCAAAAAAACCCCAACCAAGCAACACCACAAAAAAACCACCAAACTGTTTAAATGAAATTGTTAGCTAACACTGGAAACCAATGCATTTTTTTAAATCCACAGAAATGTCTACAAAATGCCTACAATGAATCACAGTTCAAATTTACGTGCGATACCTCAGACATGTTTCAGCCATCACTTTTAAACACTATACATTGAGATCAACACCAGGTCTCTCTCACTAATTTCCCCTTCCTCTTCCTGGGCTGCCAGCACAAATGCTTTTTTACATATTAAATTCACAAAAGGTTGACTACCAGACAATATTCTGCATACAGAATTAAAAGGAAAAACAAAATAAAACTCATTGTCTTTAGTTCTTGAAAACAACAGACAATGAAGTTACCCTTAACAGTGTTTTCTCAAAATGCAACAAGCTTTAGGTTCCTGAAGTTTAAAATTAAACCCAAAAGAACCTGCAGTTTGAGAAGCCTGAGCCTCCTGTTGCTACACAGCAACACCAAGTGACCGCAGTGTTACAGAAAAATTACTAGTTTCTTCTTTCAAAAGCAGACTAAGCCATCTAATTTCTCCTGCTGGATCTTCATCAGCCTGATGCATAAGATACTGTTGCAAGCTCTGATGAAGACAGGAAGATATGATTTTTAACTGTTCACAGCATGAGAAATGTCATGCGGGTAAGTATTTCAGATGCATAATGAATTCTTGTACCTGTAATAAGAGGAAGGAGTCCACAGATTATTATCCAAAATAATTAAGAAACAGAGTTCAGAAATAAATCCATGTAAGGGAACAAAGAACGAAAATGCAGGAAGATCGGCAAAGGTGCATCTGCAATATATTTGTCTGAGATTCCTACTGGCAAATCTTTAATCAATATAGGATGTAAAGATAAGTAATTTCTTCTCTTTTTGAATGAAAGACTACAGGTGATACTTTGAAGCATTCACAGAATACAGCAACTAAAACAGTACAGCTCAATGTTGACTTTTTGCCTTATTCTGTTCATGCCTCAATTCCATCTATACTGCTAATATGGCAATTAATAAGATGGAGATTATTTCAGTATATTTACATTAAGAGATAATACAAGTCCTGTTCATAAGTAGGTTATATTCACAAAAACAATCTATCAATCACAGAGTAAAGTGACTTAAGATAAGGAAAAAAAACCCCGTTTTTCTTCATTTCATAAAGAAGGACGAAATAGAATTTGATAATTGATAAAATAAAAAGTAAAAATATGCGTATTAAAGTTCTTTTCTTGTCAATTAGTAACAAAAAATAAATATTTATACTCAATAAATGGTACAACATGCAGCCATCGATTTGTTATGCTTGAAAGATAACCACCACCTACCAGACCTTTAATCTTCTTTTTGAAATAAATCAAGCTCTGTTTAGGAAGAAGGTAGAAATCAACAATAGGATATACAAGGAAACTTTTTAAGTCTACTGAAGACAGATATGCTTTGAAGCCAAAACAGGGGGAAAAGTACAAAAGCTTGTTTTAATTAAACAAGAACGTGTCTCTGAAAACCAAAGTAGCACAATCTGTAACACGTGATCTGACAGTGACCAGAGCAGAGGTCTTCTACAAATTTAAAAAGAAAGCAAAGCAAAACCATCAAAACCCAAGCCTTGTCAGACCTCAGGCCTCATTTCCTTACACCAGTTCTTAGTTTACATAAAAAGTATGTTTCCCTGCTCCAAGCTGACAGTGAAACAGAGTTGATGACACTGAAAAAAACCTGATTATTAAGCTTCAAAGAAAAATATTCTTGTTAGCACATGGAGAGGAATATTGTGCGGTGTTCTTTGAAGCACTGACAGTAAGTGGGTATAGTTAATATTTAATTAAAGTAGCTGACATGGTACAGATCCATCTGTACACTCTCTCAGTTTTTTTTTTCCCAGTTTCTTCTTCACTTTATAAGGCAGATCATTGCTCTCTGTTCTGCATTCTACCTTGATTAGAATGTATAAACTTTCTGCTCGGTGCTCCTTCGCCTTAGCAGACTTTTTTTTAATCAAAGAAGAGCTTTTTTCATCAAGGAAGAACATTCATTCTTCTTGATGATTTCAGAATCGTGTCTTAAAAATTCCGCTTACGCTCAGTAATTTTGTGCGCTATTTAAATAGATGGAATTGTCATTTCTGTAGAGGAAATGCTTCCTGCTTGCCAGTATAACAGGCCCCAAGTCCATGCTTTCCTCTGATGACTTTCTATCCCACATCTTTTAATGTAGCTGTTTGCATCAAGGTTTATCCTGACCTTTTTCAAGGCTCGCAAGCTAGAACCAAGGTACTGTTTTTAAAACCAGCAAGCAGTAAATCTTTATAGGTAAGTTAGTGTGGGGTCATTAATTCTGCGTACAAAATAAGATCCAAATGCTAGCTTATTGGCTTATCTGCACAATCAAAGAGTACATTTTAATTACTAATGAGAAATTACAAAATTGTGATTTCAGCAGAGGAAATATGTATTGTAACATTAATCTTCCAGCCTCCAACAGATCATAACAGACAGCCCAGCAAGGCCCTTAGTGTTAGAATTGTAACTTTTCACGTATTGTGCAGATTCAATTTAGATTTTTTTTTTTTAAAGACACTAATTGAAGCAGAGATACCTTCAAAGTCTCCGATCTGCATCATACAGATAAGCAAAGCTTCTTTACTTACCCATATCAAAAACTTACGTCTTTTCTACAGGAGACTGCAACTAAGATGAAGGACTGCAGGTCACAGCCGTCCCGACTGCTGTGTTAGGCTGAAGACCTAGCTGGGAGCCCTGTAATGAGAACTGCCAGCTCGCAGTTTACAGGACGTTATCTCCTTCTACGTATTGCTAGGACACTCTTTCCTATGCAAATATATACGTGTATGCATGCAAATTATGTTCCACAGGTTCAGCAAGTCGTTGCAGTAAAGCAGACACTACACAGGCCCTGTATCACATCCAGACAGCACACACCACTGTCTAAGTAACACAGGCAAGCCTATCACTTCAGGAAAAGAAAAAAATAAACCCTCCTCCAGCTAGTAGTCCTCCACAGTGTCTGATCTGTCTGGAGAGAATATAAGGGTATCATCATGCCCTCTTCTAAAACTATAATCTCCTGAAAAACAGCTAAAGCCACAGATAATCAGATGGTGCCTACAGCTACAAGAAATCTGACAGAAAATTCCCCTCAGAACTTTAATGATGATTGTTCTAGGAGACCAAGGCAGAAGACAGATGGTAAATATCAGTGAAATTGGAACAGGTAATGTAGCTGGAACTGCAGACAAAGTAGACAGCTCATATCTCACAAGAAAAAGCAGTAATCCCAGATGTCTTTTCCTCAATAAAGCTAACAGAAGGAGGCCCTCACCATCCTACTTACATAGCAAAAAATGGACAGAAGAGAAGCAAAAAGGCCACCTCAACACTGGCAGAGCAGATGCCACTAGGTTAGGAAAGTGATGCAAGTGGTCTTCACTCACAAAAGATACTTCTCCATTAGTAATGTGCACAGTACATCTACTTTAAGTATGCTAGACACCAGCTACAAAAAGCATGGCCAGATGTTCAGTCATACTAAATTAACCCCATCTGCTACTTCAGGTAAGAATTTAACGGTATTCCTCAATCCTCCTCCTTTCCCTCTCCTTCACATTACCATAACTTTCGTGACATTGCCTGAATGGGAAAAGGTATTATCAGGGACAAAAATCAGAAGGCAATACAACAGAGAAGCACAAAGCATTGTAAGGTTCCCTCATAAGAAATGGAAAGATCAGAGGAGCAGATTTCTTATTCAGAGAACCACTCATGATCAGCCATCTGGAGAGCTGGAAAATGCACAAGCCTAAAAACTAATACTGATATGGAAATTTCTTCTCGTAGACCTTGTCCTTTGGCTCCCCAATACAAGACCTAAATGACTTCTCCTGTTCCAGAGACCTCTCTCTTCGCCTCTCAAAGGGGAAAGAGGGCATTAACAATAATGAGCATTAAGAGAAGAGAGCACGTCTGCATTATCTCCTGCTGCAGCATTATCAGTTACTCAACTGTACGGTCATACTATAGCAATATTTAACATGTTTTCCAAAATTATATTGTCTGGCATACCATACCCAAAATAAATGTATGATGGCTGAATAAGACATCTAACGAACCCACTGAGATGAGTCAAAGCCAAATTTTCCCTCCATTTGGCCCAGGTTTACAGTGCAGACTATTAACCAAGTTTAACTGGTGTACAATATCTCCATGTGCCAATATTGTTCAGAAGGAGAACAAGCTATTAGAAACAATGAATTCACACCCAGCTTATGCCTTCTTGTGGCCCAAGTCTACAGAACTTCTCCTTTGCAGTTTTCCCTCCCAATCATACTGGCTGTTATTTGACATCTTCAACAAATAATATTTAAGCTTTCTTTTTATTTAACTCTGCATCTAGACAAACTTTGTTTCCTCTAGACCTGGATTAAACATATTCATAATTACTCAAACATTCCTTGCTAAAAGGAGCAATAGCTGAGTCACTTCCAAGTCTTGTCATTTTCATCTTGTTAATGTTTCAACTCAGAACCACTCCTCTATTTCTAGAACTGGTATACTAGAAAAAGTTAACACTTCCCTTAGGTACCAACCTGATGTCTTTGGATAGTTTATTCCATATTTATGCATGGACTATGTATTAATAGAATCATCATGTTTCAAGTACTTAAAATATATATTCTTTTTTTAAAGTTACTCAGTCCTCTTTATAAAAAAACACAGTAATCTTGAGTGTCTAACAGTCCCTCAAAAAGTGCAGTACAGCAGCTTCCAAGACATGTGGAAATATGACAACACTAACATTAGTCATATTACAGTATTCAACTTCTACCAAAAAAATTAAATTATACATCCACCTACCTGGGGAAAAAGAGCACTTGATTGACTTCACAGGTAGTCTTTACCTGGAAATGACCAAGGCCTGAAACAAAGCCTTTCCAGGGGTTCACACCACCTCCACGCAGCACCACTCCTCCAATTTACATTTAGTTTAGCCCCCAGTTGTAACTCTACGGAGGCAGTGCTCAGTAAAGCACACAAATGCAGTTTCAATTCAGCAGCCATGGTGTAGGTGGCAAGGAGTCGGCACCACTGACATGTTCCTACACAGGAAGCACAAAGATTATCTGTGCCCATCTACAAAGCAGGAGATGCACCAATGGTAAACTGCCCAAGAACAAATAAATGCCTCCATCAAGCAGATGAGCTGCCTCATTTACATACTGCACATGTGAGGGTGAGGATGAGGGAGAAGAAAAAGCTAAGTGGTTCACTCTTAAAAGTCAGGCCCAAGTAACATAGACTGCATTATATGCATTGCCATAGTACATCTGCTTAGACCAAAACATTTTCCTTGCATTATGTAATCAATTGCAGCACTCTAAATGGAGATCTAAACTGGCTCAGTTCCGTTCAGAGACACAAATAAACTTGTTCTTGTGATTGCTTTCCGCTGGAAAAAGTACTGAAAGAAATACCACAAGAGCTCTGAATACATCAAAAGCCTTATAACAGAGCTCTTACTAGGCAAAGGTAAAGTCATGCAAGGAAAGAGACTGGTGACCTTCTATAGCCACGTCAAATATTTGTTTGCCTATTTGTTATGTATTTAGAGTTTCAGACTGAAACTCTAGCATGTTTCAGTCCTTCTCCTAGACTAGTTCTGCAGTGAGGAACAATAGGAAACCCGCTCTCCTGGTACGGTATGGTGCTGCCGTATGCAAGTCTCACAGTTGTCAAACAACGAACTGCAGTTTATGCAGTCCCACTGCTTTAATGCTCAAACAATATCCTAGCTATCTCTTCTGTGCTAAAGAACAGTATTTGACTAACACAGCATAAAGGTCCACAAGTTGCACCAAAACCTCCACTGCAAATAAACTGCCTCCTCTTCTCCTGGCAGCACCAGCATCCCACCACACAAAGAACAAAACTCCCACCCTGCTCGTCTCTGCCACCTGTCCCCACACACATCGCAGGTCTCTCGGGCAGCCACCTCTGAGACGAGACTGGAAGGAACAGCTTGCACAGGAGGTGGCAAACCTGTGGGGATTTATTAGGAAAGCTTCATGTGGCTGTGAACAGTATTTTTCCCTAACTCCAGTCATACACTCAACAGCATTTTCATTCCCTGCAGAAACAAACTATGCTAGGGCTGCTTCAAAGAGAAGACAGTGAGCCATAAGCAGCTATTTACATCAGAAATAAATATGCAAGAATAAAGAAAAAATACGCCATTTCATACTGAAAAAAGTTTATATCCATCACCGTGTATCCTCATACCAAGTGATCTTTTCTACTACACTGCAACCAGACTAGGGAAACTAACGTTTCAAATTTCTCAATTCAGTGCCATTTAAGGAGTATCTATTCACAGATTTACAGCATTACCACACTTCTTTTTAAAACATGCAAAGATTGCAAGACCATAAAACACTAACATATTAACTAAAAAATTAGGTCAACACAATATTTAAGCAAACGTCACCCATATTTTACCTAAAAAAAGTATTCACTTTGCCCATAAAGGATGCTTTTTACTATATGTCTTAGAAGTAATTAGAAAAAAAATCCATACGAAATTTCAAGCAAATGAACTTACTGTGTACCTGGCCAACTGTTCCATGAATCTTAGTATGTCACATTTCACCTTTAGAATAAAGACAGGAATCTTTTATAATTTGTGAACTTGACACCAATTAAATCTATAATTTACTTTCACAAATCTTGTATCAACAATGTGACTCTCTTTTTAAGTATCGCCATCCAGTTATAAGCAAAAAATAGTTTGCCTTAACTCTCCAAATCATCTGTAAGAAATACAACATCTAAAGAACATTTCTGAGGAAAAATATGCCGATCACCGAGATGCGGCCCTCTTATATAAACAGAAAAAGACCTACTGTACGTGACACAAAGCCAGGTTTGGACTGATGCTTCTGCTACTTGAAGAGTCACGTAAACCATTCATGGGTGTTATTCGTTACTTTGGGGTGGAATGAGAGGTGAAAAGTATGCTTCAATTCATTAAACCTTGGGAATGCTTAGGAATAGATAAATAATGCCCAAGTCACAGTCAAGTACTCAACTGTTTACTAGACCATCTGCTTACTATCAGCTTTAAACATGTGAATTCTAAAAATAACCACTTAATTTCTGACATGTAATTCCTTAAAAAGCTAAAACTGTCAACCAGAAAACGTCTTCTACAATATGCATGCTTCCCTGAGTTGAGCAAGAACACTCAACTAAATAAATTTCTTTTCTCACATGTTTAAATGACCAGTATCATACCTGCACTTCCAAGTCCAAGCCTATTCAAAAGAAACTCACTGGTCTTTCGAAATAACCTTCAAAATACCATGGCTTCTGTTTGAAGGCAAGAAAAAGATACCTCTGGAAGGAAACATGCTGGTTTTCCTTATCTCAACTAAATAGTCACATTAACAGCTTCTGCAGTACCGCAACACAAACACTGGGTGACAGGATTAATGCACCGGAAAACATCTGAACATACAGATAGCACATGAACTAGTTCAAGCTTAGATGCAATGAGAACACTTTCAAATGGATGAATGAATGGTTAAATGCAAAAAAAAAGAGGAAGATCAGATACACATATTCCCATATGGTGTCAAAGTCACTGTAACCTAATTAGCTTCTAGAGAGACAGATGTAGCATTTTTAGTGGATGAATGATAAGTGCTGTACCCTGCGCTGAAGGAACTAGCTGAGATAAAACCTCACATCCACAATTAAGAGTGTGAAGAAAACGAGGTTTATTTATTCCTCTCCGAGTGCCAGAAGTCCAAGCTATTTCCCTAAAATGAAAATCTTACTTCCCAAATGCCTCTTACCATCTGTCAAACAGTTTTAGCTGTTCTCAAGAGGCTTCTTATGCTACTATACACGTTACATCTGCAACAGATTTCCTTCTTGTAGGGTACAGATGGAATTAAACACTGTTTTATAACAAATATAGCAAAATACTGCTCTAGATTTCAACTGTGTACAATCCAGAACCAGTTACTCTGATTAAAACACTTTTAACATATCTGCTATTAATCAGTGGCCTATTATGAGCACTGTTTCCCAAACTTCACTTGCTGCATTTATAGGATTGAACACTCTACATAGGCCTTCCTTTTAAAAGTCAATGGCAGTTCCCAGAACATCAAGCCTCACCAAGTCTCTCTACTACGGTATGAAATTACCCAAATGAGGCAAATCACCAGAAAAGCATGCAATGTGCTGTTCCCACAAGCTGGACAAGCATTATGTTTTAAGACAAAGCTACACAGAGCTGCTTCTACTGCGCCTAAGCTGATGGGAGTTCCTTAGGCAGAGAAACTACCTCCTTGATCAGAAACTAATTTACAAAAACATCCCCAAAACACTGCAGATTCTTCAAGTCCAGGGTCCAAATTAGTCCACAAGGCAGCAACAACGTATCTCCCCTACTAATTATCAATACCACAAAGTATTAATTTTTCAAACTCAGTAACTTATTTTTTCTAATTTCTGGTTACTAGACCTCCTAAAACCGAGGAAACTTGAGCAAGTCACACTTGTCTCAATATTTGTTCACACATTCTCAAGAGAAGCAGGAGCCTTACAAAACCCTGCACGTTGCTCCAGCTTTAAACTCAGAGCATGACTCTCCACTTTGCATTAGTGGGAGACCTGTAGGCAGCAGAGGGAAGGAAGGGAACTATTTACCAGCTGAAGCTAAACACAGAGGTTACCAACTTTACCCAAAAGACAACAGCAAAAGAAATTGCTCAAGCAAATATCAGACAGACCTCTAAAATGAATCAAAGGCTTTGGGAAAAACATTTTTTTGTTGCTGTTGGGTTTTTTGTTGGGCTGGGTTTTTTTAAACAAAACAAATGACCAAGACTGTGCCCATCATTTCTTCTGTCTTAAATGGCATCTATTTCTGAACTATATTAGCATCAACCACCTGCTCTAATAGAAGCTAATTGTAACTGCTGTCTAACAAAACAGAAAATATTAGCTAATTCAACATCATTATGACCACATCAGAATACTGAGGGAAAAAAAAATAAGCTGAACAGTAAAGGCAGTTCACTCAGGAAATCATCTAAAGAATCATCTGACACTTAAAAGTAGTATTTTTAACCTCCTCACCAATTCACCAAAACAGCCTAGGTGACAATCTATGCTGCTTCACTCTTCCTGTGAAAACAGTGACTATACAAATACATCCCTCAAAAAGCTTTCTGCTACTGCTCCTCTGCTTCCCAACTGTACATCTGCCGTAGAAGCAAGATATTCATTAACAGCATGGTCTACTATGAACCACAACTTACCTGACCAAGATGTTCACATTACAGTTTGGAGAACAGGATCATCAACTTCTGTGTTTTTACTACTTTAATTACATTGCATGGACTGGAGAAAAACCCACATCTGCAGGGAGTAAGACTACGCTGTTTTCTACAGCTACCACTATTTCTTCACTGAAGGTCTTTTTCTGTTTTCCTTTCTTTCTCCTTTTTGTTGAACAATAAAAATTATTCTTCTGTGTTTAATCATAAATTCGAGTAATGTAGAGCTTGATGCATGCTCATTAAAAAGAAACCAACTAAAACAAACCACATTGCCTGGCCCATTAGGAAGTTTTAAGTATACAACATTATGTAATTTCTCCAACAAATTTATTTTCTGTTCTAAAACAGAAGACTAAGAGACTAAGAGATAAGTTATCTGACAAACAGCCTAAAGCAAGAGGACTTACACAGCACAGGAAGGGAGAAGGGAGAAAAAGCCCTTAGAAAACTCTCCTGCATGCTTCAGGAAACAGAATTTGTGGGAAATGCAGTGGGGAAGCAGGTGGTAAAACAGTAATCAGTGAAGAGATGAAAGCCTAATAACTGACTTGACACAGTTCATTAAAACTTGGCTGAGTGTTCTATGCAAAGATTACTGGACGGAGAGGAGGCTGGAACACAACTTCACAGAATACCAAGTATGCATAGTTTCTTCACTTAGGTAGTTGCACAACCATTTACTTGAAAGCGTAACAGCAGACCAGACAAAAGAAAACGGGTACGTGCTGCATCGCCTCAGACCCTTCCTGTTCACTCCAACAGAATTTAAGAAAAGGCAATGTAAAAATGAGCAATCTTCAATAAACCTCCCTTCCACCAAAGTTGTTTTCCTCTCATTTTTGCATTTTATTTCTCTTTGGAGCAAAACCTGAGATAATGCAGCAAGCACTATTAAAAGAACAGGAGCAAAGAATGACTTTCTGTCTCACTTCAGCTCCCTGTAAAAAGTGTGCGAGTCCAACATTGCTTCCTGCAACATCAGAAAATTCCTCCTTGTGTTGAAAAAGTTAACAAACATCAACAAGCATTTATAGAACAGAGTTTGAGGTACTCTAGCAGTTTACACGTGCAGCAGAAATATGAGCTGGATAGCCCCTTACTAAAAAGCCATTTTTTAACTGATTTGACAAAGCAGCGTGTTTAAAAGAAGCTCTTTCCCTGACCCATGATTAAAGTAGAAAAAAGATTATTTACTGCTAGGTCTAAGCTACGTAAGCCTTGACAAATTCGGTTTACTTACAACATGATTGCTAGGGTCTTTTCCAAGCTAAATGATTCTATGATCTTCACAACCCTACAATAACAACAATAAAAAAAAAGAGGAGCCAAAGGGTCCGCAAGTGACCACAACCACACATTTCTTTTTTTCCCCAACTAGTTTCAATTCTGAAATAGACATATCAAATTCAGCATCTCGAAAGGAGGGCTCTATGGCCAGGTTTCGGAAAGTTGTATAATCACAAAACAGATTACTTCAAAGCTCAGGAGTTTTGATTAAAAACTAGTACATGGCTAAAACAACAAATAACCTCAGAAGTTTGCAGGGAATTCTAAAACAAAACAGCACACAGAAAATTTCACCAGTCCCTTCTACAGTTACTTGACAGCCAACAATGCAATTATGTTCTTCGCTTCTCGTATTTTCCACGTCATTTAAAACCAGAACTGTATCAACTCTGAACTCTCACTCACCAAACAACAGACCTGACAAAGGCAAGTGGGAAGCACCGCTCCTTACACAGTTCTGTTACTGCCCATCATGTTCACCGTGGACTAACAACTCAGTACTAACTCCTGTCTTTTCAGAACTCCAAAACTGAGGTTGATAATTAACAAGTATCAGCAGGGCCCCGATTGCATTAACACTTAACAGATCAAATAGATTTGTATTTCCCATGATTAAGTTGAAATGATTGACGTTATGAAAGTTGCCAGATGAAAACCAACTGTTTTTAAAAGGTATCCTGATCTCAGTCCCAAGAACTCTGTTCTGTCTGGACAGTGGCAGCACGAAACACGTTAGAAACATTTTCACTGACACACTGAATTGACGGCTTTCCTCCTTTCAGAAAAAGAATTCTACAGCGCACTGCTGTAACACACAATTTGCGAACCCCGTTGTTTCAAGCAGCCGTGTGAACCTCATCTGAACGACCACCGAGTTCGTTGAGCAAACCTCCCC
>VZTG01008675.1:1928038-1977307 GCA_013397845.1 Melanocharis versteri | reverse complement strand
CGCCCCGCGGAGCGGCGCGGCGCGTGGGCGGGCGGAGCCGCAGCGCCCGGCGGTGCTGCTCGGGAGCTGCCCAAAGAAATCCCCTCTTACCAGCGGCGCTGCTCCTGCCGGAGGGAACCGCGAGCTGCGCAGAGTGCAGGGAAGAGTACGGGCACAGGTGGCACGGCAGCGCTGGATCGGGCGGTGGTGTTACGGGGCAGCTTAGGCAGCGGAAAAGCAGCATCAGTGGAAATAAAATGCGGTCTGAGGCGTGCCCGAAAAACTGAGAGACGTGGTTTCAAGTGAACATCACAACAGGAACCTCGCATTGCTTTTTTTTCTTTTTTTTATCACTTCAAAATCTGACTTCTCACAATTGCAGGATCAGTTAGGTTGGAAAAGACCTCTGAGATCATCGAATCCAACCCAGAACCCAACACTACCGTGTCAGTTAGACCATGGCTATAAGCGCCACATCCAGTCTTTTCTCAAACACCTCCAGGGGCGGTGGCTCCATCGCATCCCTGGCCAGCCCACTCCTATGGCTAATCACCCTTCCCATGGAGAAATCCTTCCTAATGTCTAGCTTAAACCTTCCCTGGCCCTGCTTAAGGCTGCATCCTCTTGTCTGACTGCCACATCCAGGGGAGAAGAGGCTGACTGTCACCTGGCTACACCCTCCTTTCAGAGAGTTGTAGAGAGCAGTAATGTTACCCCTGAACCTCCTCTTCTAACACTTATAAACACAGCCTCGGTAATAAGAACCACCATGAGCAACTTACATCTATTAATGTATTTCAAGTAACATCAGCGTGTACCTCAGCTTGTTATCACCTGCTAGTTGACAGTACTGAAAACAGTTGCAAAATGCAGAGCATCTTCGCTTATTTCAAGCAAAATTTCAAGCGAAAGCACTATCAGTACATTCCGAAGATATCTAGCACCTTCAGCACTGACCCCCAACAAATGACGCAGAAAAGTTGACACAGAATTAATGTTTCCAACTCCAAAAATAAGTCTTTTTGCTCTGTCCCATTTTCATAAAATCATCTGCTATATCTCAATTATGTAGCAGTGTCACTAGGAGTCCATTATCTTGGGCTAATGTTCCACTCACAATCTTTTCATTCTGTTCCTTGGAATCAGAGTTAATTAAAAGGCTGACTGTTCTTTCCTCAGTACTTTTTAATGCTTCTGTAGAAAGATGTGTATATATTCCTGACTGTGGAAGATTGCTTTGTCTTCTCAGCAATGAGGTATAAAATGTTGAATAATACAGAGAACATATCTAATGATGAAAACAAAATTGAAGTTTCTTTGTACAAAGCTTTTTATAATTAAACAATACTTCTTCCCAAAGGAGGGCTCTGGAATGAGATAATTCACTCTGACAAGAGCTACTCACCCAGGCTTTCTTGCTGTGGAGCTGTAATTCACAAGGGTGGTTATAGTCTGCAGAACAGACTGAGTCCAGCTTTGGGAAGCAGTCCTGCGGATGTGTGAAATTCATGACTCATTTATGTCTTGCCTTGTGACAGAGCAATGCTTTAAAAGCTATTTTCAAGGACACCATATTTCACACTTTAACACTTCGAGAGCCCCGTAAAAAACATGGAGTTCTTCAAGTTGTGCTAAACACCCATGGAGGGGTCACAGTTTCAGATATACAAAGTGTGCAATACCAGGCTGTTGTATGCAGCTGGTAATCGGTTCCCTGAGTGAGTATTCCAGGTGAATCCACACAATGCTTTTTGTTTCTCCTGGAGGGCACTGGTAAACGCTTGTTACTTATTCCTCAGAGTGCTTTCCTATCATTATAGAGTTCTTGTATTCTTGTCTGAGATATAGAATGAGGGGGCTGTTAGCACACCAACATAGCAAGAGTTTATGGAGAACTCAGGCCTCTCCTCACAGGGCTTACACTGAATCATATACGTGCTGATGCTTTCATGAGTTGCACAATTCTGAATTATGTCTCAGATATTTTTCATTAAAGGATCTCTTCTAGAGAAGATGGGAGTGAAATGCCCTTAAAGTATCACATCTTCAGATCTGAGGACACAGAGAACTGATGAGTAGTGGGAGTTTGCACCTCATTCCCTAGAATTGTCAAGTAACTTAAAAGGGGATCTGATGTTTGAGGTTGTCAGGGAATAGCAAAGATAGGACTGTTCCCTAAGGGAAAGGTGAGTGGGGAGCCAAAATTGGCAACATATCTGTCAGGGCAGGTGCCTCGCCATCCAGGACCCACTCTCACCTTGAGCCAGACAGACCTAGAGACAGTCACAGTCAGCCAGAAGTCCAGATCATAAGGCAATACCACAATGAAGAGAGAGATCCAAGGTGAAGCCAGGAGCAAAATCCTCCAGTTGTGGTTAGGATGAGGTCCAGAAACCACCAAGGCAAGGAGACCAGGCTGATGTCAATCCAAGATGTCAGGCCACAGGTTGAAGCTTGGATGAAGGCTTACTATAGCACAGACATAACACTCTCCTAACACAGCTCAAGTAAGGAGTGAGGGCCCAGGGCTGTGCTTAAATAGAGCTCTTGGGCCTATGGGTATAAGTAGAAGCTGTAGGTGAGGCTGCTTAGAGCCATTTAGGGGTTATTAGTGCACTCAGGACCACAATGAGTTCATCTGGTCCCTTTTTTCCTTACAGGATAAAATTTGCAATAATATATTGAAGCAAGCTTTTCACCTCAGCCACCCACAGCTGCTCCTTTCTGACTCAACTCTTGCGAAAGGAGGGGTGAAGTGGTGACAGAAGAGCTGTGTGCTAGACATGAAGCTGAGCCACAGGAAGAACAACTTCCACCTGGAGTGTGGGAGCTGCTGACAGTGCCACCATCTCAGGGTTAGTTCCCAAGTGCATCTGTTCTCAGAAAACAAGATAAAATACTTCAGAGTTGAAGGTGAGCAACAAAAAGGCAGAGTGTTTTGTTTTGTGGTTGTGCATATCTTCGATTATGATATGCACGTGATTAGGGCTGGTAGGTGCTGTAGGAACACAAACAGGCCCTGTTCAAAAAGAAGATAAGAAAATTTGCATTATTCTCAGATAACATACTTGCAGAGTTGCTAGAGGATATTCATTGTAATCCTGCTGGGTGTTGTCTTATTATCTAGTGTTAACACGCGCCACATGGGGCTTTACTGGTAAAGGAAAACAGAAAGACTAAAAGCAACAGCAGAGTCTGAAGTAAAGTGAGAATTCTGCAGTCCTGGCAAGGGAGACGTGTACACACACTCCCTTTATTTCTTGGTTTCTCTGAAGTGGATAGTAGATTCCTGCTACATCTACAGGCACAGAGAGCTCTGTCAACATTGGGAAAATTAACAAAGCCAGGAAAAAACCTAGAAATACTGTATTAAGAGGAAAAATACAGAAGTTTTGTGTTTTCAGGGAAGCTCTCCTTTTCTTGCTCTTCCGGGAAGCTTCAGCTTCCAACATCTGTCAGAGAACAGAGGCTTTTGTTCTCAGCTTAAAAAAAATAATTTTTAGTAAAAGTTAAAATTGGGACCTTTGTTCTAATTAACAAAACTTGGTTTTAATTAAAAAGCAGCAGGGGTTTGGCAGAGAAGCAAAAAACTTCATAGGTAAATGCTCACTTAGAGTGGTTTTAGCCTGTTCTGATGGAAAGAAGCTCAGTTTTGGGTCCCTCCTCTGTGAGAGAGCCTTTGTGCTGCTGATAGAGCCATCAGCTCTGTGGCCTCTGAGCTCTTGTGGCCTCACTGCAAAGCTTCGTGTTTCGGAGCAATTATCTGCTGACATTAGTGAAATTAGAATTTTAATTAAAATTAGAAAGGATTATTATTGTGTGGCAAGTACATTGTACATGGTAGGAAACAATGTTTAGTAGTAGCCCTTTTATCATTGAGTTTGGTAATACAAAGTTGGTTTAGAAGAAATGTTTTGAAGCTTTAAAACCACTGACATTGCTAATGATTTGAGTCTCTAATTTAAAGTCAGCACATTTATGCTAATTAAAAATGAGATGAAAATATTTCCACTTTGATTCTAAAAGCCGTATGGCAGGTACCTGAAGTATTTCTTATTTACAGTACAGTAATTCTGACTGTCTTCAATTTCTTCACAGTTATGAATGCTATCCTTATGAAATTACTTTTGCTGCAGTAATCCATCATTTACCCCAGTCATTCCCGGGGCTAACATAAAAGAACTCAAACTTACTTTTCTACTGTTAGATAACATTTTTATTTTATTAGATGCAAAACTACTCATTCTGTCAAAGACCTTGGCACTGCAGAATGTGCCTCCCTCCTTTAGATCTAAGCTTGTCTCTATGAGGTATGTCAGTCCTGATCTTCTGCATTATATTTAGTTATTTAGGACATGATGTTACAGGGTTTTTAATTCAACTCAGGCATTTTTCAAGTACTCGCATATTTTTATTCTTTTGCATCACCAGTTCAAGTATTCTTAGCCCTGATCTGGTTTGTCATTTCTGCAGCTTTTGGTATGCTCTTGTCTGACAAGTCCTCTTTAAATATCTGCTGTATCAGCTCCTCTTCTGTCTTGGAGAAGCTCCTTCCCCTCATGTGTCTGTTTTTAGCCTCTAATTTTCATGTAGAGAACTTCACATTTCTCCTGTACAGTGAATTGAGCTTGATAGGATTATATTTAGCTGTATCAGTAGGATTTTAATCCAGTAATCCTGTTGAGAAGGAGTTCTTCCAGCAAGGAGACCTAATGCACCTGTTTCACCTGCCACTTAGTTCACACACATTTGCAGTCAGTTTTCTCAGAACTCTTTGTATTAGTTTTGATATTGTGAATAAATAGAAAACAGCAATGCATCAACTCTTGCACTAGATGGTAAACGTGAAGGACGTAAAACGTTCACATTGTACGGAATGTCAGTCCTTTCTGCCTGTTGCTGGGAAGTAGTGAATGAATTTCTTATTTTGCTTTGCTTATATGCGTGGCTTTTCTTTTCCCTATTCAAATCTCTTTATCTCAACCCAGAAGTTTTCTCATTTTCACCTTTGGGGTTCTCTCCCCATCCCACAGAAGGGGGTGTGGGGTGTGTGAGTGGGCAGTTGCATGGGGCCAAGATGATGGCTGGGGATAACCCATTGGCACAATTCCTTTGCCACGTGGCAATTTTTTTAGGAAGGAAGGAAGACATGCACACATTAAGATCAGTATACTCCAGGTTGAACCTTCTTTTCCGGAATTTCTTGGAGATATGTTGTGTTTTCCTCAGTTACAGAATGGAAGAAAATATACTTAAAGTCATAAACCTGTCTTTCAAAAGGACAGAGCATACCTGTGGGGGGAGGAAGGGACCTCCATAGGTGTGAGGCTTCTTTCTGATCTCTTGTCAAGTCAGTGTGCAATATCTGCTGGTCCCTCCATTATAGGCTTCTTATCAAGGCTCTCTTCTCTGTCATCGTTTTGTTCCTGAGGATGATCCTTTCACCCTTATTTTTTTTTCAATAACTCTGTTCTATATTGGATGCAATACCATTCTATAGCCTAAATTTGGAAGAAGAAAGTTCATTTAATTGAGAGTGAGTCCAGGCCCTCCCTTTTCTCGGACCTGTTTTGGTTTGCTGGCTAAGCAAGCCAATTCAGCTGGACCATGACAGATACAGGTATGGTGACCCTGTGACTAGATGTTGAGATTGATGCCTCAGTTGAAGCCACAACTGCAATGGGTCCTTAGCAGATGCTGTCTTGCTGTAAGCCTCCCTCCCGACCCTTGGCTGCCAGCTTGATTCATACCTTTAATGTGTGTAGGTTTTATGTCTTTCTCTTGTATGTCCGTAATGCATCATCCACAAAACATATTCTATTTCCAAGCCTCACCTTAACCTTAAGCAGTGTTGATCATGTCTCAGTTCCTTCATTTTCTTGGCAGATAGCTAAGTTCAGTTAGCTTGAAAGTGCTTGGTCTCTAGCACATCATTACTGAAAACAAAACTTATGTATTCACTGTTCAGGGTAGTTATATAGTCAGTGCTTGGGGGATTTTGTCACAGAAAGTGTACTGTCACATTCGATTTCCTCTCACAGACAAGCATTCATTAATTCAGTGTAAAGCACAGACATCTCTGAGAGTCTTGTTTGGATTTTTATTTAGCAGTAGGGCAATTGAATCGAGACTCCATCCACCTCTGCAAATGTGTGTTGTGATTACATGGTCTCCAGCCTGTCAGAAGCTTATGAAACATTTTCTAATCAGGGAAAGGCAACTCAAGCAATTTTCTCTCTTTCAGCTCTTGTACCACACAGCTCCTGTGTTATCTGATACTTTGTTTATATCATAAGAAAGCCTGATGCAGAGAAAACTATGTAAAAGTAACACACCCCATGTGTTTTTAGGTCCTTTCCATGTCATGCAATTCTATTTTGCATTCTTCATCATGTTTTTCTTCTCTTCTTAATATAAAAGGCCAGTATCTCACATCTGGTCCTTGACAGGCTGATCTTGATATGCTGAGAGCTATGTTTATAGATGTCAACATCACAAACAAAATATGATGTGTATGCTCACCATTGCCCCAGCTACAGGAAACTTCTTGTCATTCCTCTCTGCTTGGAGTCATGCTGTCTGCAAATCTAGTCAGAAGTTGCCTAGATGGCTCTGCATTTCTGTCTTGTGAAATATCTGAGCTGTCTTTTCCTTTTAGGTTTTATTTGTGTGTGTACAGTTGTCATGAAACTTGTCCATGAGCAACAGCCTGAGTCTTGAGCCCTTTATTTATTTGCAGGAGAGAATATACATTATCAAGGATGAGGGAAATTCTAGAGGCCTGTGAAATGGAAATCACAGTGGCCACCTTTGAAAGGATAGAAGGGGAGAAGAGAACAACCAAGGAAAATACACTTAGCCCCTTTTCCCTTCCTAGAAATAGCCCAGCACAAGTTATCTGTGTGTAACCCCTAGAAGATAACAAGGTAATGAGCAACAGCTGGCATTAATAAATCAGAACAAATCATGTGGAATTACCCTCTTCTTCTCTACCCGAGAAATTTTCTGAATGGAAGTCAATGTAATATATTTTAAATTTGGTAGTACCTTAGTAAGTACAAAGGTACCATCTGCATATAACATCTGTAAAGTGGGAATATAAGATATATAGAATTTTAATTATCTGGTTTGGATAATGGAAAAGTTGGCAGTGGTTCCTGTGGGTTTTGAAAAATGGTTAAAGGTAATATAATAGTATCCTTAATTCCATGTACTTTATTGAAATAAACGAGAAAGCTCTCTGCTAGTGATAGTTATGCTGCTTTTTCCTCTATTTTTGCCTGTGTTAAGGCAACTTCATGAAGTCCAGCCAGTCCACGGCATTTATTTGCTGAAGGAAAGCATTCACACAGTGAAAGTTTTCTTCAATAACCAAGAACACATATGAGTGAAAAAAACCGCTGCAATTGGACGCTTTATTACATTATTCTCCAGTGTGTATTTCTGACCTGATTCTGCGCTGTGGTACCTTTATACTACAGAAATAAATCTACCTCTTCCAAGTGAGTTTCACCAGTGGGAATGGGTGTAGATTCAAGCTTATTGCATCCTGAAAACTGAAAAACATAGTTTCAAGGTCTGATTTTTTTGTGAAAGCTTTAACTTAGCAAATAGCTCCATTAAATAATTGTTCTCATAACTAAAAATGGCTGAGTCTAAACCTAGATGATTACTTCTAACAAATTGTAGTGATTCTGAATTCAATCCTGCCTTCATGGGTAGGGTTCTGTTAAGTCAATGGAGTGATCATTATAGTAGAACTGTGAATATGACTAAACCCACCTGCTCCTTCCCCAGCACCCCTCAGAAAAGCACTGCTTGTTAGGAGAATGTGTTCTCAACTGCTGCACTTCATGCAAATGATACAACTGGAAAGTCTAGAATAAAAAAAACAAACAGCAGAGGGAGGCATATGAATAGGAACAGGAGAAAAAATGTGAAGTTGAGACCTGAAAGCAAATGAGATGAAACGAGAGAGCTTGAGGTGCAGTGGGACAGTGAAGGGCACGGCTGTGCAAGTGGGAGATGGGAGGGTAACTGCTGGTAGGTACCCAGCCTGTGAGCCTCTGAGAAACCGGCCCAGTGCTAGGATTAATAAAAAAGTGGGGGGAGGCAATTTTGAATTTCCTGGAATTCCAAGGAGGGGGATAACTGGGTTTGTTGTTGGTTTTTTTCCTCTTCGTCCTGTTTTGGGTGAAACACTCTCAACTCAGGGAATTTTTACTTTATTTACTCCCAGTTGGCACAAGCTACTGATCGCTGATTCAGGTATTGGGTGGAAAAAAGAGAGAATATAATTAAAGGCTTTAAGGGACACCTTTCTTTCCTCAGGCTCTGCTTTGGCCAAACACCTCTCCTGCTTCCATCCTAGTCTCCTGTTTCACTGCAGGTCATGCGTAGTCACCCCGGGGGGAGGTGGTGGTTGATTGTGTAATGACTGCTCTCTGCCACTCTCCTCTACAGCTCCTTCCCTTCAGGTTTCTCTGAGGCTGCATACCCCCAATATTTTACATGACATCCCCAGCTGTAAAAGAGGTCTTGAACACCTTTTCTTTCTGGTAAATCCATGGTTTTTCCTGGTACTGCAAAAATGGGTAGGCAGGCCATAGAATTGTTAATACCACTATTCATATAAATGCAAAAAATTCTAGAAAGAAAATGTTGCTTTTAAACAATTTTAAACTGAAAAATTCTGAAATGCTACTGATTAAATCCAAACCAAATCTAGGTGCAATTGCGTGTTTTTGCCTTTAAATACCCTCCCCTGTCTTCCAACAGATACAATTTTTGTGTCTATTAAAAGCAGCCATCATCCTATTGATGATGGGGAGATACTGCCTCTTACTAAACCTATCTGCAGTGTATGGCCCTGTGTGGTGAAAACCAAAAACAAGGCAAAATACTTCCAGGTACTCCACCCCAGCTAGTGCAAACACTTGTGAACAATAATGTAATCAAGCGGTAGCTAAGTTATTTTTGTCCTCAGAAGTGTAAGCTTTTTCTTGAAAAAGAGAGGAAGTTCTCACATACGTGGTTTTTTCTATCTCTGCAAATCATGTACTGCTGCAAACATTAGTTGTGATACCAGTCTGTGAGGATGGTGATGGGTTGTGAAAATGCCTTGCCCTCCTAAGCAATCTTAATGTAAAACCTCAGAGGCACGAAGCTTTTTCCTTCCATTGATGTATTTGCAGAAACCTTAGGTGAAGGGCAGTCTCAGAAACATTTTTCCCAGAAGTGTATTCTGAGGGTGTTAGTCAGGGTTTGGTGTGGGGTATTTTTTCCCCTTGCTAGGTTGCTATCTTAATGCCACAATGCCTTAATGCCACAGTGTTTGTATTTTCTCATTTCCTCAATGTCAGGATAGTCCCAGCTTGCTCAGAATTTTTCAGGAATATTTGTCTGCATTAATGAAGATGTGCTTTACCTCTGGGCCCTCCCTTTGTGTTTTGAATTATGGGACAAATTGTCTCTCTGATAAATTTCCACATTTGTTTCAGTGTTTTCCAGCCTGTAGTTTTCAAGAGCTGTAGGGATACACTGCAAGAGTCCTATCGCTGATTTAAGTCTCAAACGTGATATTGCTTACCCAGATCCATGAGCCAGGGGCTGAGGGATAACAAAAAGACGTTGTCAAAATTTTCCATCCTGAAGTGCTAAAATAGGAGCCCTGACAAACTTCTGATTAAATTCCACTTATCTGAAAGCCATGGGATTTCTCCTTCACGGTCAGTGTCTGCTTAAGTAGATAGACCTGACCCTGAACTCCAGGTCTAAACAACTAAGTCAAATGTTTTGGTACAGTGTGAGTCTTGTCTGAATTACTACAATTTGGACCCATCTCTACTGTGCATAGGAAAAACAGTTTTGAAACACATGCTTTGTATGTCCGAAAACATGGGCTGGCAGCCTTTCAAAAGCAATATGCATTGTATTTCACTGTGGAGTGCATTTGCATGTTAATAGCAATATAATAATACAGAAATATACAGACAGTATCTCCAAGAGCTAAGTAAAGTATCCTCTTTTTTTCATAGATGAAAATATTGAAGTAGGAAGTCAAAGGATTTTACCCAAGTTCCAAAGAGTAAGAATGTCAGGATTTATGGCTGTTGCTCAAAAAGAGGAAAACTTTACCCTGAAAAGGCTATAATGTCTGTAAGTGATGCCCTGGGGCACCTTCAGCAGGAGCTTCCTTCCTCAGCGAGACTGAGGTAAGCTACCCTTCCCAGGGAGCTCAAAATCTTCATTACCACTGATCTTAGTACACTTCCACTATAGCTCACAGCCGCCTGCGTGCTGGAGACTCCTCTTGCTGGTGTCAAGCCCAAATGTAATGAATGGACTGTAGGATCAGTGTATAAAGCTGCAGATGGCTCCTGTAAGCACTCTCACTTATCCTCTGTGCCCGACAATGCATAAATCACTAGCACCATCTGCCTGCTATTTCTTTCAGCGCCTTGGGCATTTTGACTCATTAGGAGGTGGCGGGGAAATTCGTTTCAAACAACAAGGAGTTTGCCAAAAAGAACAAGACTTTCAACCCTCAGGAAGAGCAATGCCTCACCATTTTCCTAGCGCACTGTTGCAGGAAGAAATGCCTGTTTCATTTTGTACTTTTATTGAGGTAGAGAATGGGCTATTCAAGAGCCTGTGGTATCAGGCAGGAAATCCTCAATCCCTATTTTTCTATGCTTTACAGTGAGAGAGAGTGATGACGGGTTCATATCCTGCCAAATTTCACCATCATTCTGTTTGGCCTGGAGTCACTTGCAGTCACCCCTGTGCTTGCCTGCTTACTATAAATAACAAACAGTCAGAAGAAAAGAATTCACAGCTTCTTACTCTGTTGCTGGCAATAGGAGGCTATTTTCATGATGCTTGTTAAGTGTTTTGGGCTTTGGCTTGGATTTCTACAATCATGTCGGTAATAAATCACATTAGAAGAAGATTAGTTGTGCTACAGGTTGAGTTTTGTTCAAGGATGTTTTTACTTTAGAGGATAAACAAGGGGGCAAGACACCAGATGAGGGGAGTATTCAAAATTGTCTCAGCTACAGAGAGTAAGCAATATGGGAAGATGCAGTCTGAGAGAGAAAAGGCTATAGGAAAAAAATATGGTGAACAGAAACCCTTAGGGTCTGTGAGGAAGAGAACTTGTAGGTGAGAGGAAGACATCTGTAGCTGGAGCATGACTAAACTGAGTGGCTGTGGGAGACAGGGACTCTAAACTGCCGATTTGATTAGGGCAGGCTCAGGTGAGAATTCTCATTTCTACTGATGGGTGCATGAGGATGCTGAAGGCTTGGTGGCAGAGAGATTTTTCAGTGACTGCCTGTGTCCGTGATCATTCCTACTTTGTCACGGAACTAGCTGCAAAACAGCTAGCAGGCTTTTGTAAATAACTTACTTATCATGCACCTGTGAAATGTTTTTGGACACTGTTATTGCAGGACCAAGGTCTGTTTAGCAAATGTGAGTTTTCAAGATCTAGCCAATAGCCCTGGTGGGTGGTTAGCTAAAATCCAATGGCTTTCCTGTAATTCCGAGTATAAAACTCTACTATATGTAAATAAAGTTGGGGCATTTCTATCTAGTCACTCCTGAGTTCGGATCTCTCTCTCCTCCCCGGGCCGTGTCCGTACCGGCGACAGGTGCAGGGGTTTTTTTCTAATAAAAAATATTTACAGATTTTTCATGATGGTGACCTTAACATGATTTGGAAATGGAATGAACATTTCTGTGTCTGAATGTTTTACTAGCATCTGTTACCTTTAAAATTATCCCTGTTTTGATCTCTGAAGGCGCCTATTGTTTCCTTACTGTTGCTCACTGCTGATCCCCAGTGCAGGGACATTCCCTGTGCTGTGTTCAGGCAGCAGTCCTGATTCAGACGGGTAATTGTGCTGGGCGAGGACTGCATGTGGCCAGGCACTGAAGCAAGCCAGCAAGTGCACCCTTCTCTTGTTCATTTCCTAGCTCTGACTGCATTTCTCAAACACTGGTGTTCTTCCAATGCCAGTTTTTGGGGATGTGTGGCCCTGCATGCATAAACCTGTGTGGTGTTGAGGTTCCTAGGTGTCTAAGGAGCAAGAATGATCAAACAGCTATAAAATAAGGATGTGCTTAGTCATTTCACTCACAGGCCTATGAGAGAGAATGCATTTTTCTCTGACCTTGGTTTTCAGAATGATGGAAGCATTAGTAATGGATTCCTCAAAAGAGATTTTTGCTGTTTTGAGCGCTACCCAGTAAGATATTTCAAGTCTTGTCCATACACAGAATTCGATGACATTTTTAGAAGTAGTTTAATTATACCAGTGCAAGCCAATATGTACATAGCCCTAAGTTGTTTTATGTTGATTTGTATCAAGCTGATTATCCAAACAAATAGCTGATAAAATCTGTGTGGGTGCCTGTGTAGTGGTGTTACATCAGATAAACCAATTTAAGTCATAATTTAGCTGGAGTAATATAGGTGTGCCTGCAAGCAAGATTCTAGTGTGGATTTTCTATCCTCACTTAAGTGTCGTAAGAATTAGCTGTTCTGCTTCTTCCAGTTTTTTATTTTTACATCTTTCCTGCATCTTCTTGCATATATGCATTTTAAATTGTTTACAATATTTCTTTCTGATACTCCCTGAGAAAATCTATGATGTTCTTGTGTAGAATACCTTATGAACACCAAGGGACTTATTTTGGTGCAAGCTATTTTTCTAGCTTTTTTTTTCAACTCTGTATGTGGCTTTAGATTAGAATAACCTTTCCTGTTAAAATGTAGAGCATCAAGAGACTCTCCAGCATTATATTCTTACTTAGTTGTACAATGAAAAGAAATTCTAATCTGCAGCAGTATCTTACAAAAAGGAAAATATCCTACCTAATGCCCAATGCATTTTAGTCAGGCAGAGGTTTTATGGTAACTGCTGGATTGCTGCAAGTGCACAGAACAGAAATCAGAAAACAGAGCTACCACTCCAGGCTGTAACTTTGCAATAAAATCTCCCAGAGCCCTCATTCCCTGCCAGCACGTGCTTGACTTTCATTTTGCAGAAAATTCCCTAGAACTCAATGATCTGCCAGAGTTAGATTATTCCATCTTTGGATACGCTGCAGAATACATGTTTTTCCACCATTTTTTCTGCAACTGTCCAGGAAGGAACAAGCAGTGGGCCTTCTGTCGTACTGAATTGGGGTCTGCCATTGAATGCACTCACATAGACAGGAGTGTCACTGTAATATGTTCATCCTTCAGATAACTTGACCTGTGTTGAAACACATACCAGGCTGGCAAGATGGATGAAGATAAATGGTTACTGTGCTTTAAATACGTAATGGGCACGTGTTCTGTACTGGTTTGGGGTCTTGAAGAAGGCTGGCTGTGAAAAGAGTCCCAAAGAAATGGGTTCTTGGTGAGGTATCTTGTCCCCCAACACGGCCAGCCCATGTTAGTCTTCCACAGCATCCCTTTTGCTGCAAGGGACAGGTTGTGCATGGGTCAGCGCTGCATTTGCTGTGTGCTTTAAGAAAAAATGGTGTCAAACCTCACAGCAGGTAATGGAGTTCAGGGGCTTCTCTTTGTTTTCGTTCTTAGATGGCCTCTAAAGTGTGAAGAAGCATCTGCTGTGACAAGTGCTTTGTTCAAGCGACTCTGTTCACACGCGATACTGACCAGGATTTGAAGAACTGACTAAAGCCATTTCTGTTCCCAGACAAAGGCACAGGTAGAGTTGTTGGTCTTGCTTCCTAGGAATAAGCTAGTGGGAAATTGCAAAGTGGTAAGTAATGAGCTGTACTGGATTGGAGTGCTACTATATTGAGTTAATTTGCTTCTATTCTGTTCTAGTCAGCATGAAAACCCTGCTTTCCAGAAATGTACTAGACCAAGTCACTTTTTACCTCAAGAAGTAATAAACTATGCTGAAGTAAGCTTTTTTCCCCTTATGCAGCTTCTAATTAGTACAAATGACGTTACAGTATGTTTGCCTCACTGTGGAACAGAAGTGGGATTTAAAAAACAAAGTTTACACCCGAGATATTAACATATGTATGCATACAAATGATTTAGACAAATTTTTGTGCACACAGGATAATTAAACCATCTTAAACTTTAAAATTAAAAAAAAAGGAAGTACTGAAATAATGAGACAAGAGCTTATGAGATGCAGGAAGAGGAGCAGTTACAGCGGCAGGAACCAGAGCAGATTTTCCTCTCTCCAGCAGATGGCAGAATTTTCTCAGCTACAAGCAGGCAACAGCGAACTGAACCACCTGAAACCTAATCTCTAAAGAAGCAGCATCCAGCCTTTTTTGACCTGCAGATCCCTGAAAAATCTGGTGGAGTTAGGAGTTCAAGAGATAACAAAATAGATAATCTCTTCTTATGGAAGAGATGTGGAAGTCACGTGGCAGCACAGCTAGCAATAGTCCACGTAGCTCAGATTTACACTACAGCTGAATTGTCATACCTTATCCAGAATACATGTGAAAGCCCACAGAGTTTTTCCACATAGCTTTGACATGCAGTTTAGGAAGTTCATAGAAGCAAATGTGCTGACTAGAAGGGTAGTAGGAGGATATTCCAGCTTTTGTGACAGCTCTCAACATCTATTTTCAGCCACTGATGAAGGTAGGATACTGGGCTAGATAGACCTTTCATATGACATCGTATGGCTACTCTTATGATACTTTGCTATGCTACTTGCTCTAGTAAATTGTTTAAATAGTGATTAAATAATGAGAAAATAATATTTTGCAACAGATGTTTTTTAGGTCCTTATTCACCACTATGTGGTAAAGCAGCTGCTAGGCAAGGCAGTGGGGTTTAATCTCCAGGCATCAATACTTTATTCTCACTATGTCTTTTGGCAAGTCACTCATCAGTGAGGTTTTCAACTTTCTACCTGAAAATTGGGTGCAATGCCCTCAAGAGATAAGGTTATATTCTTTGGGTGAATTTGTCTTTATTAGGTGCTCAGATACAATAGAGAAGAGTTAGAATGATAACTAGGAAGATGGACTGTAGGCATGAACTCTTAATCTAAATACATCCTTTTAGCTAAACTTTGAAATAACTTCTGAGATCTCATCTTCTAGCAAACACCGCATTTTAGGTTTTCTAATGATAACCATTTATTCTTGTTTTGTTGTTGAAATTGTTGTTTGAGGGTTTAGAAACTTCTTATAATAGCCCAAGTAGGAAGGGTTTACTTCCACTGGGAACAGCAACTAGTTATCAAGTACCCATGTAGCTTGTGCCAAAATTGTTTTTTATTGTGTTGCTTGATTTTTTTCATGATAAATAAATAGAATGTTTTTCAGCTACAGAAATATGTGGTTAAATAAATTTTTTTCAGAGTCCAATTCTGGCACATTTCTTATCTGATGTCCTATTCTTCAAGTCAGTCCATTAGAACTGATGGGCAGAGTGCTGTTCCCTGCTCTGCTACCAGTTTCTGTCTTCCTCAGATTGTAGCCCAGCTGTGAAACCCTACAATGAAAGTTAATGCTTCTGCCTGTGCTTTCTTAATACAAGCAGAATTTTAATAGATGAGAATTCAAGAGCTTTTCCCCTTCTCTTTGGGAAGGTAGAAGGAGAGGATTGAATGCAGTGTGGTTCTGTATTAATTCATACATTCTATTCAAAATCAAGGTAAGTGGAGCAGAGAGAAAGTCACTTAAAAATCAGCTGTCATGTATTTCTTGTTCTTCTAATGAGCCACATTAAATAACAGTAGGGAAGTACTAATTCATATTTCCAGATGTGTAGGTTTTATTTATGCTCTTTGGCTTCTGAGTTAACTTTATCATGTATCTTTCATGCAGGTTTAGAATTTGTGGATTAGCAGAATTCAAGGTTTGCCATAATACTTCTATTAGCAACCTCTGAACAGATAGATATTCAACCATCTGTCACAGGCATTGTTTACAAGGTGGCCAAATCTCTCCTTCAGCTCTAGGACGGTAAGAGACCCTGAATAATTTTGCTGCAGCTTTGACTGTGTTCATTCCCAGCCATCTGCAGTCCCTGGAGCATCATGGATGTCCCCAGAGCTTTTAAACCTATTTTCCATCTGTTGCCTTCCCACCTATCAGCAGTACTAATATGGCCCAGAAGATTTTACTGCTCTCACTGACAGTGAGAGCAACATTTGGAGCCTTTTGTTGTGTGCTGGTACTGCTGGGAGCTGGCAGGCAAGCATCAGGAATTAACAGCTTCAGAGCCCTGCAAATTAGGGCTAGACTCAGAATTAGACTGTGGTCAAAGCCACGCACTAGTCCTGGGAGTTGAGAACCTCACCCACAACCTCACGAGTGCTACCGGGACCTGACACCTGAATGTTCAGATTATGATTCCTCTCACCATGGGTAGCCGGGCAGAGGGCAGAGCCTTGATTCCATTTTGCTGTACTTGCTGGTCAGACCAGCTGAGGCAGCAAATCAAAAGCAATTTAGTGTCCTGCAACCTGGGAATAAGGAGAAGGAAGAAGGGTGAAGGTGAATTTGATGCGTCTTCTGGGCATAACTATCTGCAAGATGGCCAGTTATCCCCTCAGTTGCCCAGACCTGAAGCCACAAGCACAGCTGACCTTTCTGCATGGTACAGAGGGAGTGGAGAATGGAGGCAGATAGTTTTTTTTGCTTTGGGGGATGGGATAATATTGGAGATGGGAAGAAGCTCTCTGACCTAGTAGAGGGAGTGACTTGGGAATAATACCCAAAAAAAGAAATAATACCTATTGATTTAGTGATTTTGGATACTGAGGAGGCAGAGGGAAGAGAAAAGGAAAGTAATTTAAAATAAGTTTATCCATCATATTTTATGATGGATAAACAAAATAAACATGGAGATGACATGACATAAACATGTCATGAAGCTTTACTGACCAGCTTTAAAACCAGAAACAGCAACTTCCTACATATATACAAGACTTTACCACATACATATCTCATGCAACTGCTCTTTCTAGAAGAGTTTGCGCTCCAGCTTCCTACGCAAATTGTTGAAGCACTGTTATGCCTGTAATTTCTTTTATATTGTTGACAATTTAGAAGAACTGGTAATGTTCAGTCATCAACAAAATCGTAAAAATTCTACCTTCAGTTCTGAGTGTTCCTGGCACAATTAATAAAGGAAGAGATTTTAATTAACAGGACACTGATAACTTCATTATTTTTCCTCTGTAGAGCTCCTGCAGAAAGCGTGAACAAGATTAACTGCAGAAATGGAAGAGGAGAATAAAAGAAGAAGAAGAAGAACAAAGAGAGAAGTGAAAATGGACTCCTTAGCAAATAGTTGTCTAATTAGGCACCGCCTTGCACCGTTAGATAAGAGAAATTTCATCCTTGCTGCCCATCCATTGACTCCACTGGAGACAGAGCAGTACTGAAGAAAGCCTTGGCATTCTCAAATACGTGTTTCCTTTGTAGTGAACATCTAAATTAATGGTGCCTATGTGGAAGAAAAATGAGATTCTGTTTCTAGCTTTGCTACTGACTTGCCAAAAAGATACTGTTTGTATGGTTAACTTCCGTGTAGGATTGCTTTTCTACGCTGCTTCTGGGCATCAGGAATGCGACTTTGTTCCTTGTGCCAGGCCCATCTCCTAGGCCACAACTATGTCCTTCAGGACTTAAGGAGCACAACATTGCCTGGGACTGAGAAAACCAGGGATGGACAGAGCGTTCCATACAGCCCAAAATGGAGTGAGGTTTTCTGTTCCTGTTGTATACAGCATCTCCTTCTGCAGCCATTATGTTTTGCTTGCTGTTGATAAAAGCCTCTGTGAGAAACCACAAATGGACACACAGCTCCACCATGCCTCTCAAAGCAAGCAGAAGCTCTGTGAGTCCTTTCCACTGCTGCTCCTGTGTTTCATCTTTACAAAGCTTGTTTTGATGGAATACCGTATGATCTCGTTCACTAATGACTCTGAAGCTCTTTTATCTTTGGAGGAAAGGCTTTACAATGACAGCTGTAATATTGCAATCCTATACTAATCTCTGGATGTCCGGTACGGATGGGACTAGGATCTGTGTGTGTTATCCAGTTCAATAAAGAGCAATGCAGTGTTCTCAGCAGATCCCTGAATGACCCTTCTACACTTTAAAAAATTACATATCCAGGTTTGTTATGCTTTTGCAGCAGTATCTTCTACTGATATTTTCTCCTTGACTGAAAGCCAATACCAAATTACTCGAGTAAAGGAAGCTGTATGTGTTTAATAACTCCAGTCATCCCTGTCTAGCCCATCACCATGTAATCAAAATCTCATTTCAGATTGTAGAACTATGTGAAAATGCTTTTTGTTGTTGTTGTTGTTGTTGTTGTTTTTATTTTAAAAAGTGCTTATTCATTTGGTTTTTATTATGACTGTATATTTTCACTTGGCACTAAATGTCTTGCGTCAGTTATAACATCTACCATGGACCTAACACCATGAAAACCAGTATAAATCAACATAATCCACTGGATGATGTTGTTATGCTGCTCTCTAAACAGAGACGTCTTCATGGTCTCTTTTCAAATCTGCATATGCAGATTTCCTGATGAACCTCCACAGGTTTCCAAGGAGTACCAAAAAGGTAATACCTTAGAAAAGTAAGCAAGAGGCATGCATCCCTGAAAAGAACAATTATTTCTAAATTAGCAATTTTCTGCAAGAAATAGTCAGTAAAGACAAGCCACATCTTTCAAAAGGGTGCCTCCGTAGGGCACAAGTTTGGGTGGGTAATTGTGGACGTGCAGTCCTGAGAATTTTCTCCTTCTTACAAACCATGTAGGAAAACAAAGGTAAACTGGAATATTTTTACTTTCTTTCTAATCTTATGTTTTGCTAACTGGAGCTGTAAGGCTTCAGCCAATCACCCTGGGGGGTGGGACGACACTGTCCAATCACTATTATGTATATATCTCTGTATAAAAAGTTAGAATCAAAATAAAATCTGACACACTTCTGCTTTCTACACTGCTTGGCGTGGTTCTTGGCTCCTTACTGCCGCAAACAGTGACAGGTAATAACCAGACCAATAAACAAATGTGACGCTGATGGATAGCTGCTACCCTTCTGACAGAGATAAGGAGCAATGCATGTTCATTTCAACTTACAGACACACGGGTAAAACTGACATGCACAAAAAAGTGCAATGTAAGTACAGAGAATCAGTAAAAAAAAAAATTATGACCTACGAAAGTGTCTCTCACAGTAACTTTTAACCCTTTCTGATCTTTTTTGTGTTTCCATAGATCAAGTATTTAGAGAGTGAGGGTCAAATTAGAAGACACTTCAAATTGTAGTCTAAAAAAAGGACCTGTACTTTTCATTCTTTTCTTTGCCTTACATTTGTGATTCCCAATTTGAGGGAGGGGGAGAATTATCACCTCCAATGCTCTCATTGTACTTCTGAGTTAATTTTTTGAGCCCTGCAGTCAGCAAATGTGTGTCTGCAGTGTGCCATAGCAAGCTGCACTTCCCCAGAGCAGACGAAGAGAAGCAAGTCCCTTGGGGCACACTCTCTCCTCTGTGTGATGAGGAGAGAGGCTGACTACATTTCACAGTGAAGGAAGCCAGAGAGTGATTCAGGTAATGTAATGAAGATGTTTGGATTCTCCTAAAGGGGAGGGCACCTTTGGGTCAGAACTGCTGGATAGGGATATATTAGTGGAAACTGTAAGAAGCTGTCAGGCACTGAGACACTGACACTGGCAAAGAAAAGCAAATTAGAAGAATGTAATTGGTCCAAGTAAAGTAGCACTGGTTGAAAGAATGGATAGTCAGACCAGCTACTGGAGTGAATTTATGCTAGTAATTTGACCCTTTCCTCTCATTAAGAAGCGAAACATAAGGCAGAGAACAGCCAAGATGTTGAATAAGACTCCTCATTATTCCAGGCAGTTCAAGCAGGGTAAGGAGCTGGAATGTATTTCAGAAGCGTGACAAAGAAAAAGGAATAAGCGTGAGAGCAGATGTGCTAAGCTGTTGCCTCCCTTACAAGTGCAATATGGATATATTCACACAAAGGAAAAGAAATGTGGGGGGAATAGAACAGACCAGGAAGGTCTGAGGTGACTCTGCGCTCAGGTGGGCAAGAGTGCCTGTCAGTAGTTGCTGTATGTTAAGAGGGCCTTGATGCAGTGTTACTTTTGGCAGATGACCAAAGGGCATGAAAATGGCCCCTGATACCCCAGTAACTAAACAGTATCTTACAGTATCTAACAGCACATCTTTGATGTGCCATTTCTTACTGATTTGGATGCACAAAACTTTATTGCTGGAGCCAGATCCTCAAATCCATGCACAGAAGTTAGCAATTTCTTCTCTCTGTCTGGTGAGTCACAAATGGGATGAAAACAAGCCCATCTGCGGATAAGATGGGCTGAGGGAAACACAGCCACAAGGAAGCACACTGCAGGGAATGTTCCCAAATTCAGCTCTCTTCTAACGCCAGGATGAACTCTCTTTTTCTCTTAGGCACCTAATCTGACTTTTGGGTGCCCTCCCTCCCCACTCTGCCTTTTAGAGGGCCACAGCAAAGAGGAAATTTGACATTTTCAGGATGAGGAAGAGCTTGCACAAAGCCTAGTGAGGAGAGAAAGGCAGAGTGGGAAATGAGTTCCCACCCTTGCTCCAAATCAAATCAAGTTCTCTTTTCACTGGGCTGTAGGTTCATGTCGCCTCTTTCTCTCTGGTTTCCCTGCCTTGGAAATCTTCTTTGATGTATGCTGGCCCAGCTTCAACAGGCAGACTGTATTATCTCTTCTTTTTTCTTATCTTCTTTGCTGTCAGTATCGTGATAGATAATAGAAAAATTTTTACTGTTAGGGTGGTCAAGCATTGGAGTAGGTTGCCCAGGGAGGTGCTGGAGTCACAATCCCTGGAGGTGTTTAAGAGGCATCTGGATCTGGTGCTGGGTGGTGGTTTAGTGGTTACAGTGGCAGTGCTGAGTGGATGGTTGGACTTGATGATATTAAAGGTATTTTCCAGCCTTGATGATTCTGTGATTCTGTGTGGGAACACCAAGACAGAGACTTGAATCAAGTTGCACACATCCTACTCCGCTGCCCCAGCAACAGCATTGCAGAAACCGACCTCACTAGACATGTCCTAAACATTGGAGAAGCTGATTTCACTCTTGCAAAACTTCTTCCGACTCTGGTGCACCCACCTGTACAAAGATAAAACTCATATTTAAATAACTTTTCCTTGAAGAGTATATCTATGGAATTCTAATACACAAGATTGTTTTTTTTTTTTAATTTGATATCTGGAATAGTTAAAATACCGCTAGAAAATAATAATGAGAATTTTAAAAGTGTTAACAAAATCATTGAAATACCATCTGATTGGTGAATCCATCTGTATTAGTGCACATTGTTATTTTAGTAACTAGCTCATGACATATGTTCTAGCCTCTGCTTGGAAGGAAACACTGCTTTTCTGCACAATTATTTATTTATGTTAGCAGGACCTCTAGTAATAAAATCATCTGGGCAATGTTTCATGGAGAAGTAACTGCTTTTATTACCAGTTTTCTGTTTGTAGAAACTGAATTTGTGAAATAATGTCTTAGAAAAGTGACAAGGGAAAAATGCAGAGAGGACAAAAAGAAAGGCCTAATATATTTTTACTTTGAGTCAAGTCTGTCAACCTATAAAATTTCCATTGTCTAATCCTTGGTCCTGACTGCCCACAACATCTCTCAGCATGGCGAACAGTAGCAGACTTGGGTTTTTAATAAAATGCACATTTAACCAGAAGAGACCTGGGGAAAACTTCCTCAAATCCCAACTATCCTGGGCTAGAGCAGCAGAAGCTTTTGTTAGGATTGCACAACCTTTTGGGACATGTGAGAAAAGCCTTGTTATGTGTAAAGAGTAGCCACTGTGTTTATAATGGATGGTAAACGAATCCCTTTCCTACAGCTGCCATCTGTAATAATGTCACTTCAGAAGGATTACATGACCTTCCTCTTGCTTTTAACCAGCATCGTTTTGCATGGAGGCCATACAACATGCACTGGCATGCAGAGCCTAAAGAAAAGGAGTTCTTGAAGGTCCTTGGGTTTCATCTCTTTCAGATCCCCTCAGCAGGCCTGACTGACAGTTTTCTTTCGATTTCTCTGTGTAAGAAAGCACAGTGACTTGGCTTTGTAATCCATTGTTCACACAGATATCGCCTGCCACAAGCAGTGCTCTGCCAATCTGCTGGGGCACCTTCATCATTCAGAGGGGAGGGATGTTTCTTCATGCTTTGGCTGGGGGTGCCTTAGAGGTTAGAAGACCAGATAAGTGAGGCATAAGTGACAGCAGAACTTCAGACTGATTCCGAGAGCTCAGTCTTGCACACGAAAGAGTGAAGTTAACCCACTGTTGAGAAAAATCCGCCTGTTACATCTTTGGCAGCCACTTTTCCTTGCAAGCAGACGCGCTTCTGAGCTCTTCCACTGTGCTTCCCTGATGGGAACAGAATTTCTTGTGGAGCAAGGGTATTTTTCATAGAATCAAAGCTGAAAAGTTTGTTTTCTGCAGCGATAGTGTAGCCTATCTATTATGCTACAGGCTATTCTCAGTCACATTTATACCAGTGCTGCTTTTCTGCATCCCTTTCTGCCACCTGAAGGTATAAAATACCAAGAGAAGGTCATACAAAACTGTCACAATATTGCAGGCCATTGTGCTTAATTATGTTTGATTTTAAAACATTGGCCTATCCTCCACACTCTTTTTGAATGGAAAATTCTCCTTCCCTACTGATCGAAGGAATGTCCAATTTAATTTTGGTTCATAGTTTGTGTGATCAATTCTTGCTTCTTAATAGGTGAAAAGAAATTCTGGTCTTGCAGAAGTAGTTTATCAGCATTCATATGTCCAGAAATAACTGATGAAAGCAACACCTGTTGAAAGCAAGACAGAGGAGAGAGATTTTCAGGAAGACTCTTTTTAACATAGAAAAAAAAAGAGGATATTTGATGTGATTGGCAGGTAAGGTTTTGTCACCAGGCCACCACCATAATGGAAATGAATTGGCAGCTTTTCTACATGCGTGTGGTTAAATTGATGCAATGATACCTAGCAACATTAAGTCAAATAAAATGTTAAAAAGGAATGCAAAAAATGGAGGACAATCTTTTGAAGGTGACTGTACTATTGATCTTTTATACAAATCTGTAAGGGTAAATTGTCATAAAAGATTTTTAGTGGAAACTTTGTTTATTTTTTTTTCAGGCCAGGCATTAAGCATCTGCTGCCCTAATTGCACTAAAATATAATTCCTCATCATAAAATGAGACTTCTCCTGTGCACAGCTTGTAATTTTTATTGTGTTTTATAACTCCAGCACTTACTGCATATTTATATTTTTGATTATTCTATTCAGAAATTAACAATCTCATCGTTAAAAAAATATTTTTTTTTTCCACTGGGCATCTGTTGCTAAAAGAAGAGATAATCTTGAAATGTTAGGTAAAGACACATGAATGAAACCAACACGCAGAAGCTCAGAAATATCCAGACGCATTTAACACTGGCAGCCACTAACGAGACTGTCAAGTGCCTGTCGAATTTCAGATGTTTTCCTTGCGAGGCTTGGTAGTGCCTACGAGCACTGCCAACAGATTGTTAAAATAACCCCAGGAACACACCCTTTCTAGGTCAAAACCAACTGTGAAGCTGAGTGCACTGTAATTATAGTGCACTAAATGAGTTACAGCTTGAGCTAATCACACCCCACTGAACTAAAAAGCTGTAATTACACAGGGAGATAATGTGAGCTTGGCAGGATCTCCTATGGCAGCCTATGGCTTTGAGGGAAGGGAGCTTCATAGCCAGTTTGCTGGTCATTGCAAGCTGGGGCTCAACTGGGCAAATTTGCAGTACAAGAAGAAAAATCAAGTTTGCGGTCAACGGAGAGCAAAACTTAGTAGTATTTATGCAGCTGATACAAAGAATGTTTCCATTGAAAATGTACTGGAAATTGATGTTTTTTATCAAACCAACTAATATGATACTGGTTTTATGACAGCATTGCGCTGTTTGAAGGAAGCTAATATAATTTATTGATGCAACTATATAAAGAACTGGGACCTCTGTAATTTTCTAGGGTTCCATCTGTTCCTCCTATATGGAAAGAGGAGTCTGGATGAGTTATCGGATTTAGGGCTTCACATTTACTTCTTGATTTCCTGATTTTCTGGAAGTCTGAATTTTGCTTTATCTTTCTGGAAAAGTACAAAATACTATTTGGGCAAATTTAACTTTGTGCTACAAAATATTTAATTACTTGTGAGATCTTAATAAGTGAATGGGTTTGGTTCTGTTTGTGATGCATATGGGCTGTGTTGCAAGTGGAACATTTGATATACAGGACCTCCTAAGCACCACAGAAGTCTCACAGAGAACAGTTCACAGAAATAACTATATTAATCTTCAATGAAATGCCAGATTGTCATGTATAAGAACCTCATAGTGATTTCCTCTTCATAAAGAAGAAAAGCTGTGATAAATATAAGTAAGTGTGGAGGTATTTAATTAATATTTACCAAATATCAGCAGCCTGATGTAGTTGAAGCTGTCCCTGCTCATTGCACGGAGCTTTGACTAGATGACCTTTAAAGGTCCTCCCAACCCAAACTATTCTACAATTCTATGAAATAGGAAGAGAAGAGGAAGAGACTGGAGAAAGAAAAGTCATTAATGAAATATTGGGTGGCTAACATAGCAGGGAAGTCATACTGCATGGGGTGAATCCTGAGCCTCTCGCTGGAACGTTTCCAAAGACAGCCTGGGAGACAGTGGTCTTAATAGTAATGGCTTTTAGTCTTGATCCAATCTTTTAATTGGTGGAGAATTGAATTTAGATTTTGTATTCATTCACACAGTATCACATGCAAGTTGTTCTGCCACAACAGTATCTGCTCCAAAACCTCCTGTCTACCACAAGCTGCTGTTAAACACAATCTGATAACTCAGTCAACTAAAATGCAGCTTTAGATTTAGTGCCTGCAGGCACTTCTTTTCACCAGAGGATGTTGCCATGTCACATTTCAGCTGTCCCCTTTGGCCACTAGATCAGTGCAAGAGAAGTTGCTTTAATTTTCTGGAAAATATTGCTTACAGAGAAGGACCAGATATTCACTTGTGCCAAAAAGGCAGAGGATAGCGGAGGAACGTTATCCTGCAGGAACAGTGGGATGGAAAGGGCTTACTGTGCTACTCAGTGGAAGCCTGCATAACCTGCTCCCTACTGGGGCCACATGAGCCTCCAGCAGCAGGCAAGGAAGGTATCAAAGGGAGCAGCTGCAATGGGACAGCCCAGGATAAAAGCCAGCTGGGCAGAAAAGTGACTGTGTGGGGTACACAGTGGAGAGGGATCTGCCTGAAGCCAAGCGTGGAAGCAGGGAGAGTCTGAGGAGGTCTCTCAGGATGGGTTTCTGCCGGGGTGGATTTCAGTGAAATGACCTTATTCTGTGGTTGTTGTAGCCTCTCTCATTTTTTTTTTAAATTCTGCAGAGAGATGAAATAGAGATTGCAGATGAGGTGGGAAGTCCTGCATACACCTGGCAGGTGCTCACCAGGAGATGGCACCATCCAATGCAGAAGTGATGCTCCTTTCTCTCAGTACTGCAACTTGTACACTCAAAATCCTGCTATGCTGCCAACCCGACTATGGTTTTTCTTTAACTCTTCTTCATCAGTGTTTATCTCCTCCTAGAAAACTCTGTCCCACTGGTAGTTAGGGCTCTAGAGAACCAGATTAGCCTGGAGAAGTAGCTTGTTTCTTAAACAGTCTTGGACCCAGGAAGAAATATGTGGAATTGGAGCAGGGGTTGGGGGATTTTTTACCACTTTCGCCCAAGAAATTAAACAAGTGACCAGTGATAAAATGGCTTGCTGAACTTATTTAAATCTTACCCTGTGGAAACTGCAGGGCAAGTGGGATGAACTGTCCAGCTTATTTTTGTGAATAACCTGCAGAATGTTATTGCTCCTTCCAGAGCTGATGTAATATCAAACAGAAAACTTTCTTGGTGGACAAAAGCCAAGAAATACTCACTGTGGCTGAGAATGCTGGTAGGCTGGGAGAGCACTCTTCAGCTTGCCACTGAGCTCTGTGTGTATGCTGAATAGGGAACAAGCCAAATGCCAGTCAGTGACTGCTCTATGCTCAGCTTCCACTAGAGTCCATGTTGTTGCCCAATCGTGATGGTTATTGAAGCCTGCCACAGTCCATTTTCACACCCTGAGGTGTGGCCTGATAGATCTGTGCTGGCAACAAACCATCTTTAGGGATGAAAGCAGTGGCTTGACACACAGAGAGAGCATGAGATGTTTGTACCACTCCCGTTATCCAGATATTAGCCATAACCCAGGTTCTCTTGTGAAGAAGAGGGTTTGGGACTGGAATGCTACATTATTCAGCCTCAGGAGTAACCAGGAGAGAGAACCATGTTCAAGTCCTTGTGCTAGGAGCTGAGTTATTCTTCAGAATCAGCAAATTTTCTTGTCAGCACCCAGGTCCAAGAGGAAACAGGCTGCTATATGAAGCCATACAAAAATTGGCTATTATCAGCTGGTGAAAAGCAATTTTTGAGTCAACAGGTTTGCTGTAGACACAATGGAGTGAAGTCTCTAGAAGCCCTTCCGCAGGCCCTCAGTCCTCACATGATCGGTCTGCATGTTTCTGCAGGTGAAATGTATGCCAGAAGAGAAAGGGCCATGATAACTATTAAGATTTTCAAGATGCCCACACGGAAATGAGTGCCCATGAACTCACATCCTTAGCAGAAGCGATTGGTTAGGACTTTGGTTCATTTTATTAAAGTTTTACTTGTTTATATGTATGAAGGCCAAAGAGTCAAGCTGAAAATCTAGAGAACGAAAAGTACCATATAAATATTAAACATAATTAGATGTTTATATTTTTGTATTGTATTTATAAACTTGTATTTTGTCATTAAAGCACTGCATAAATGTAAATATTAGGCTAGTTCCAAAACTTATACAGATATTTTTTATGCTATAAAGGTGGTTGCAAAATGAAGTTTTCTTTTTCAAAATCTCCACTACGAGTATCTGGCTTCATTTTTATGTTCTTAATTTTGTTAGCAAAACAATCAACGTGTGAACAATGGTGGTTCTGCACTTGCCTTCCCCAGGAGTAGTCTCTCATTAACCTAAACTATAGCAGTTCCCTGGAGCCTCAAAGAGCTACAGAGGCACCGGAGCACTGCTGCTGCAGGATCAAGCCACCTCCACCCACTGCGTCACTGGAGACTTCCCTGGTTTTGTAGAGACCACTGTGTGTAAGATGACATTCAAACCATCACTGTAACACAGAAAGTAACACGGTCACTCAGAGGCTTTGAAAAGCTTGATTCCGAGGCTGGGGGTCAAGGTGGTCAAGCACTGGAAAAGGGATCCTCAGAGATTACGGGCTCTCCTTCCTTGGAGATGTTTAACTAACTCTTGATGGGATTCTGGACAACCTGTTCTAGCCATGCCTTCTCTGAGCAGGCAAATGGACTAGGTGACCTCCAGAGGGCCCTTCTAGCTTGAATTATTCTATGACTCTATGATCTTGGCAGAAAATCCCTCTCTACTGGGTCATATATAGGAGTTCATATTATTTGTAGATAGCTAATAAAAGATGCTTTTATTGCCTTACTTGTTGGAAATACATTTGGTTTCTTGTTACTGTAACTCTCAACAGTGTCTGTACTTGTTTGACCCCACTGAGGAGGTAATAGAGGTCTCTGAGGCACACTATCCATATATATTGTTTAATTTAAACTCTCTGCTGAGGGATGGTGCCAGCTTTTCCAATTTTCTCCTTTACCAGCGCATGCAAGTGTTTACGTCCTAAGCTATCTAACATAATAAGGAAAATAGTAAATGAGTTTCTTTAAGAAATCCTCAGCATTTTAATAACAATACTCAGGCTGGAAATGCTTTAGAGCATACAGTGAAAATTATTTGGAGTCCAAGGCCATTATGAGAATCAATGACACAGGTTTGAAAGCATGAAAGACTTGCATATTCTTTAGATCATTTTCAGGATACTATTTCCAATTCCCATAACTGCATGGAAGAGTAAGATATTCGTGGTGTATCACTTCAGTGGTGTTACATCTCGGATAATGTTGTCTATCTTTCACTGTCAACTGGGGGATATTTCAAGCCGAGACCCCAATTAAGTATACAGTATTCATGAGCTATGCCTGTGTTATTTACAGGATTGCACTTCATTAACAAATATGATTCCATATCGCATGGTTAATGACAATCAACATAATTACTGTAACCTAGGTAGACAATTGCTTCTGAGTTATAATGAAGCATTTTACAAAAAAATAAAATTACTCCAAGACTTGAGATAATAGCTTTAATGGAACATTACCGTTTTTTTTTCTTCCCACCCCCCACCCCTTTTTTCCCAAACTCCAGTGCTTTTAAGGCAATTCACCTCAAATGTGCAATTTAGAAGACCATAACCCGCAAAGTGGAGGACTGGAAGGCTAGAATTTATTAAGATGCTCTCTTTAATGCACTCACATGTCTCTGGTTCATCCTTACTAAGTAGTAAAAGCGTTATCAAAATATAGAGAAGTTTGTGTGTGCATGTAAGTGTGTGTGTATGTACACAATCATCCAGACTTATATATGCAACAGCATGACTAAATCCCTGTGTTCTATACTTTAAAGAAGAAAAAAGTAAACTATTTGTTCAAGTTATTACTAGAGGTCCTTCTGTATCAACCTAGGGGACATTTGATAGCTGCAGCCTGTTTTTTTGACAGGAAAGGGAAAACGAAAGGGAAATTGCTGGCTATTGCATGCAGTTACATGATCATGCAAGATTTAGGTAGCATAAAATGATGTAGCCTCATCAATACAAAGAGCACTTCCTTTCCTTGGTCATGTTGCTGTATAGCCAAAGGATGGCAGCAGCAGGATAATCCCCTCAGCCAGGAATTGCCTCGCATAAGGAGACGTCACCCCCTGCAGCTGTCCTGTGCTCACACAGCTTCTCCCTCTGCTTGCGTGTCTCATATGAGTTTCATTCATCCAATTTTTCCAGAACTGTTGATGGGTTTTAACCTCAATTGCTAAGTTATTTCCCAAACTGTATACCAACAGACATGTTTCATTTTAGCTACCAAGATCCTAAGTTTATTAAATTTTTTTCAATCCTTGTTTCAATTTGCAAAACAAATTATCTTTCCTGAAATCCATTTCTCTTCCTTTCCCCCTCCTAAAAAAGTTAATATTCATGCTTCCCTAATTATTCCTTGTTGAAAGGAAGCAATCCTTAATCTCTGAGACCTCCTGTACCAGTATTAAGCACTACACCACTGCGAAAGATAGAAATTCTAGGCACCTCTAAAAAATTATTTTATGGAAATTGAGGCTAGATTCCCCTTTTTGCTTTAGTCAGCACAGGGCTTACTTGAGAATGATTCATTTATATGTTTTCAGGATATATCATGAATGACAAGCTAAAAATCTTTCATCTCTTGTTTGTACATAGTTACTGCAGCTTGTCAATAAGCAATTTGGATTTTGCCCAGTTCTTGAAATGAAAGGCTGAAACTTCTTGTTTAAGTGAAAAATATGTACCCTGTACAAATAATGGTATATTAATTACGTATGGATTCTGAGCATGCTCATTTTGATTACATTGATTTTCTTCCAAAGACCATGGATTATTTTTTTATCTTATCTAGATATCATACATCTGCTATAATTTCTTTTTTATTGAGTCACCACTGAACAAAGCTATCTTTCGGATTTTTTTTTTTTGTGTGTGTGTGTGTGTTTTGTTTGGTTATTGTATTGCACTTGAGTGGCAAGTGTTCTGGTAACAGGGGAGTGTAGGGGCTCAGAGAAGCTGACTTTAGTGACATCCCCCCTTCCGTCAGGCTGCACTATGACCTGAGGAGCTACAGCGGTGACTTAAGAGAGGAGCTGCAAGAAGCTTCCCCCATATCCAACAGAGCCAAAGCCAGCTGGCTCCAAGATGCACCCGCTGCTGTCCAAGGCCAAACCAATCAGTGATGGAAGTAATGCCTCCGTGATAACGTATTTAGGAAACGAAGAAAAGTCATTGCGCAGTAGTAATTGCAACCAGAGAAGAGAGGAGTGAGACTGTGGGAGAAAAGTCTCTGCAGATGCCAATGGCAGTGAGGAAGGAGAGGGAGGAGGTGTTCCAAGCACCAGAGCTGGGATTCCCCTGCAGCCTGTGGTGCAGCCCTTGGTGAGGCAGGCTGTCCTTCTGCAGCCAATGAAGGACCATGGGGGAGCAGAGATCCACCTGCAGCCCATAGAGGAGACCCAGGCTGGGGCAGGCGGATGCCCAAAAGAATGTTGTGCTCCTGTGGGAAACCCGTGCTGGAACAGGTTCCTGGCAGGGACAGACTCGTAGGGAAAGGAGCCCACACTGGAGCAGGTTTGCTGGTAGGACTTGTGACCCTGTGGGAGACCCACACTGGAGTAGCCTGTTCCTGAAGGACTGCACCCATGAAAGGGAGCCGTGCTGGAGCTGTTCATGAAGAGCTGCAGCCCGTGGGAAGGACTCATGTTGGAGAAGTTCGTGGAGGACGCTGGAGCAGGAGAAGGACTCCTCTCCCTGAGGAGGAAGCAGTGGCAGAAATAACATGTGATGAACTGACCATAACCTCCATTTCCCATCTCCTTGCACCACTGAGCAGGAGGAGGTAGAAAATCAGGAATAAAGTTTAGCCTGGAATGGAAGGACAGGTGGAGGAAAGCTGTTTTTAGGATTTATTTTACTTCTCATTATCCTACTCTGATTTTGATGGGTAATAAATTCAGCTAATTTCCCTAAATGGAGTATGTTTTGCCAGTGACAGTAATCAGTGAGTGATCTCTCCCCAACCTTATCTCAACTCATGAGCCTTTTCTTGTATTTTCTCTCCCCTGTGCAACTGAGGTGGGGAGTGATAGAGTGGCTTTGGTGGATACCAGTCCTTTCAGCTAGGTCAAACCACTACAGTTATACTTTGTTAGCACTTTCATTTCACCTTTGCTTGAACATAAGCAGTGGAAGCAAAGTTAATGAACTTTCTTAATTTCCTTGTCAGATGCCTCAGGATGTTCATCATGACACATGCAAGAGAAGAAGGGCATATTCCACTTTGGGTAAGATTTAAGGTGGACAGTCCGTGATGAGAGACAGAGAAAAAAAACAACCACACAAACCAAAAAAAAAGTAGGGTTTCAGTTTGGAGAAAGAGGTGTCCAATATTTATAAACAGGTTTGAGAATAGTTAGCATAGTGACAATACTCAAAGCATGTTTTCATACACAACTGCTTAAAATGGATGTGAAAGCAAAAAAAAAACCAAGGATAGGAGTCCTGGGGGAAAAAAAATACACAATGCACACTTTAGGTGCTGGAAACAAGGTAGTGGCATCCCTGTGCCTTTTGCCTGGGATTTAATGTTTGTGGTTTCTCAGCAGAGCCAGGTGAGTGAGCACCTTCAGGGAGGGAGCTGAGCTCTGTTCAGCTGATTCCAAGTCAGCACTGCTACATCATGCTCCACTGTGCTTTATAGACACAAGGGAGACATCTGAGGAAATAGCTGAGGGATTCCCTTAGGGAATCTCTGGCTGGAAGCAAATGATAAAAGAGATTATGTTCTTCCAAAGGGGTAAATGAAGGAACAATCGAGAAGGAAGGCACAGCACCTACACAAAACAAAATCACTGAATCCCTCTGTAGGATAAAACCAAGATTGTGTTTAGCAGCTTTGATGAGTGGTACTTGCTAATTAGTGCTAGATACAAATATCTTAACATCACTGTATCCCAGTTCAGTGAAGAACAGGAAAAGAAACAGGCTGAAAAATGTTCACTCTGAGGGTAAAACATGCAGCTGACTCATTTGCTTAGTAGCTAGCCAGTGCTGAAGAAGTTTCTGAGCAACCAAGATGAAAATGAATGGTTAGGCAAGGGTCTGTCAAGAAAATGCTGGATTGAGTGGCCAGGAGGTTGGTGACATGTAGGTTGATGATCTGAAAATTCTTTGCTAGAGTCAAGTGACACTAAACCTTAAGAAAAGGGGGAAAAAAGACAGAGCTTGTTAGGGTAGTATTGGAAGTCTCCACCACCTGTACTGGGCAAACAAAAGCCACCAAAACTAGGAGCATGAAAGTCAAACTGGATGGTTCTGCCAGTTAATGAGGAAAAAGAAATTTAAGCAAGATACAGCATTTCCAGTCTAATTAAGCACCTTGTTAATTAGAGAAAAGCTATGGGAGCAATGACACTGGTCCTGTAGATAAAGAAGAGTACAGACTTGGACACTGCTTTATTAGCTGCTGCTTTGCACGAGGAGGTGCTGGATTTTCAAGATCCCCGTAAGAAAGTATTCAGACTCTGACAAGCACTGCTATTTATTAGAATCCGTGTTATAGCGAAAGACAGGTAGTACAGATAATCTTATGTCCTTCCAGATGCTGCTAATGCTGTGTTGTGCAGCTTGAGACAGGCCTCCAGATCCCATGCATACACAAATTACACCACCTTTTATTTTTTGTTAATTCCTTCTCTTTCAGGATTTTTTAAAAGCAAAACTCTATTTATCGTTTGTGCTGCCAGACAGAAAGGATGTTCACAGAAGAACTTGTTGCTGCCGTTTCAGATAAAGGCGAGGACAAGGTGGTGTGATTGCCAGTACCAAGTGGGAGCTGCTTGCAGGCTGCTCTGTTACAAGCAAGCACCCAAGTTTACCCTGCAGCAAAGGGACCTGTGCAGCACAGCACGGGTCAGAAAACCAAGCTGTAGCAGGGCACGCCTGCTCAGGTTAAACGCTGTGTGGATCACTTGTGCCTCAGTGTGCAGGGATCTTCTGGTCATGAACATAATGTCTGCTTGCTGCGTCTGCTTTCTGTAAATCAATAGGTAGGTTTAGGCTTTCTGTTACCATATCTTTATATCATTAGGCAAGTTTTATGAGCAAATCGTATAAAATTCACCATGAATAAGAAGGAATGCAATTGCATGTTAAATAGAGGAGGTAATTGCCTAAGTCAAGCTTACAGTTCACTTGGCAGAATGATGTATTCGGCACGTGTGAAGGAAGAACTTTAACTGAACCATAAACGTTAGAGAGGTTAAACCTTTGAAACATGGTTGCTGGCAGGTTTGGATGCTTTCCTCTGGAGACCCTTTAATAAAAAGCCTTGTATATTGGTCTACTTGTGCTGTGACAGCCATAAATACGTCAAGTGAAATGCAAGCTAATTAGAAAGCACTTATTCGAGTCCTCCAGAGTGTATTAGGATGGAAAGTTTCACTCTCAGTCTACAACTTACTCCCTTCTTATTCAGTCCTATTTTCCTGTTGTATTGTTAAGATTCTCATCTCCATTCAGTGACAAGGCAGTATATCTAGCAGACTTTTCAATGTAGATTCCTTTCTGTGGTCCTACTCAGTACAAGACATTGTCTGGGGGGAGTCAATCACAAAAGTCCTTGAGGAAGCGTGGCATCAGCTCTTTTTGTCCATCCAAGATTGATTACCCCTTTCTCCCCCTTCCCCAAATCAAACACACATGTCTCTTTAAGACTCAGAACTGGTGGAACTGGGCTACCTCCAGCTGAGGCTATGGGATTTATTAGACTTGTAAATGGTATTAAGTTCCTGCTGGTGCTATATGCTGTTCCCCAATGGGATAACATGGTACTGACTCCCCTACGGCTACATTAAGTCTACTCAGTAAACTTGGTGAATTTGGTAAAGCAAACAATCTAATGACACCAAGTACATTTATTTAATGACAAGCAAGTTAGTTGGAGACAGGATGGTGAAATTATTCAAAACTGAACAAAGAAAGTTAAATAAAATTGTATCTTTACATTACTGATATTTTTGAGATAAAATAGACGTCTAGAGTCCTTATAATTGAACCACCCTCTTCTACAGCATTATCCTTTCTTGTGGTTTGGTTACTTGAGTAATACTTCAACTTCAGCTCTGTCTGCAACTTAAATTCTAAGATAGACTTGTTGAACTATTCCTTGCAAGCGAAAATATTGGCTCTATTGAAGAGGGCTGGAATTTCACTGCAGTTGCAGTTTGAAAAATGGATTGTTTGTGCACTGATCCTATTTCTCTTTATCTATAATTATGGCCAATGACCTTGTCTCTCTTGGCCTTGTTTGAACACCACCAGTTAGAGAAGCAAAAAGTAGCCTAGATTGGGCTGGAGTGTTTGACTCTTGAAGTTTGTATTTTCAAATTCAGGGAAATGGAAAGGGACTCTGGCCCTTTTAGCTACTGTTGAAGGTTATCTGACTAGAATTTGACTGGAGTTGGAACTAGATCTGTTGGAGGAGGGGTATTACCAGTAGAAGAAGAGAGAAGCCTTTGAGATGGATGGTCTTCAGACTTGTGAGTGAATATGAGGATGGGCTACTTGGATGAATTTGAGTCATCAATTGTCAGGGTATAATAGTGTGAGTGAACACAGAGATTAAGTATATTATTTCACTTTTACACATTGAAGGCCTCAGGGCTGTGGATCTACAGAGGAGAAGGTAAGCTCCTTCTGGGCTGAGTCAGGTGTAGGGACAGCACGGTAGTCACTGCATTGATCATGTGGCTGAGTCAGGTTTTGGGGGCTGATGCACAAATCTCCCAGTCATTGCTAGGCTTCTGGGAGAGGCAACTCTCCGGTCTGACCTTGAGCAGGTAAGCAGAGGACAAATGAGGGAAAGTGCTATCTCATATGTGCCACAAAATTTGAGCTCCATGTTCCTGATATCCTCTATTGTAGGGGATATTTGGCAATTGCACCACCAGGTATTGGCAGAGAGAAAGGTCTGTGATCCACTTTCTCTGACATGTAATAGGATTGGCCACAACAAGAGCTAGGTCAGGACCGCAACCCGACAAATCTCTCAGGTTGCTGGCTGCAATATCTTGCTCACGTTCCCAGGGCTAAACTAATTGTCAGTTTTGGTGTTTATTTGAGGGTTAAATTTTTCCTTCATGTCAGATTGGCAGAGGCTAAGCAGCTTTTCGTTTCCTATACGGCATGGTGCTGAGTCCATCTGCTAGAAATTCTCCAGGGATGTTTCACTAATGGCAGTGCTGTGCCTCTCTTATGTTCTCTTTAAAGTGATGCCATGGTGTAATTTTTGAGGCTTTTTGCCTTTTTCACTAATGGTCTTGCAACTGTTACATGGTCTCAGAGATTGCTTTGTGGTATGAGGTTTAGGTGAGGGAGAAGATACACTGAGGATCTATCTGATCCTAACGTCGATGCCATGACAGGGTGATTGCAGGGAGTTGAATTCAGTGATAGAAGCTCTTTCCCAGTCTCACCTGCTGCCTCACCCACTGTGAGCTCACAGATATCGTGTCCCCATTTCTGTCTAATTTTCCTGTTTATCTGCTGCTTTTCAATTTTCTCTTCTTTACATATATGCTGCTCTGTCTGGTTAGGAGACTACCTAACAGTCTCAACAGAACATTTCTGACATAATTGAATATGGTTAATAATAGTGACCTTGGACATTGTACTATTCTAACAATTCTTACCCATATATTTAAATTTCTGAATTAGCTTTGGAGCCAGTATTTCCACAAAGTGCTGGAGTTGGAGGTGAATGCTTCATATAGCTTGGAAGCTGTGACTATATGTTTTCAGATGAAACATGGCATTGTTTCGAACATAAATCACTTAGAGGCAGCAGCCACTTAAATTGGGTCAGAACCAGTGAATCAATGCAAGCAGAGAGGATATTAGTGAAAGTAATGTGACTTTTATCTTAAAACTCTCATGAGCCATTGAGCCTAGAAAACAAACTGCTGTGCATCTTTGGAAGGCTGGACTGGATGATTAGCCTTCTAGTGGCATACTGCATTGACTTTTGTTCTTAAAGATATCCTGAGTCATCAATAGTCAATGGATTTTCAAATCAGGCAAACACACTGGCCTTTTTCTGGACACAACAGGATGTTTTCTGCATCTCAAGTGTCTTGAACCACTTATCAGATATCATCCAGCCCTGGTGAAATAAAGACTACCCAGCAGGAGTAAATTGTACTTTAAATAAATAGGTTTTGTTCTCATAGTGTGGGAGAGTAAGAAATGCAGACTTAGATATATATGAGGAATTGTCTGCATGGGGCTTTTTTTTCAAGGGGGTACATGTGGAGTGTAAAGCTAATCTTAAACATGCACTTCTCAGGCAATGGCACCAATGGCACACCATGCATACAGTCGTCAGTTTTAATAGCAGCTGCTTGGTTAAAAAGGAGGTTCTGTTGCCTGATTTTCTCATTCTGTACGCATTGTTTTGGAAATATCCTTTATCTGCAAAGCCCTGGGGAACAATGTATATTCTTTTCCATTTTTGAGTGTGTGGGATTTGAGAACACTAGAAACAGGCCAAAGCAGGGATGCTATTTTTGACATTTCGTAGTCAGCTAAGCTAAAAGTCAAACGCTGCTTAATCACAGAGAAAGAAAAAACTATGGCTAGTATTCCACTTCAGATGCATGAGGCCCCATGGCCTTGATCCCTTGCTCCAGCCTGCAGGCTGTATACATTCTGTAGCAGAAAATTTAGTACAACTGAAAAATTACAAAGCAGTGCCTTTATGATTAAGGCACTTTCACTTCATGAAAAAGAAAACTTTGTTTCAAGAGAAGATGAGTGAGAAATCCCCTATTTTTTCCCTAGCCACCCTTCTTTTCCCTCTTTAGTATCCTTGTTTCTCTACTGTTTGCTGCCTGTTGTAGTGGTTTGTCTGTAATTCTCTCTCCTTCCACCAAAGCTTTACTGACTCATATTCTTTCCTTACTACCCAAAGGTCTTTTCCTGGTTTCTCTTGTGCCCCCCACCCCTTAGTTTGCACCTTGTCTGTTCCTCTTTTCATTTCTCAACCTATTTATTGAGATTGCTCAGGTTAAGGCAAGGCTACTGGCAGAGGGCAGGACCCCATAGGTGAGCTCTTCAAGGAACGAACAACTTAAGAAGTCAGGCTTCAGTAATCTGCACTGTGCCCTTGGAGAAAGCATTGAGGTTCATTAGTGCCTAATGCAATAAGCACCATCACAGAGTGGAAACTCATCACTGGAGCAAAAGGGAAGAGCAGATGCTGATCTCAGAGCATTGATTAATGGAAGTCTTAAGCAATTTCATTGATATTAATGATATAATACTGTTGACACCAGTGTTTGCAAAGATACCCACTGATCCTTTCACTTAAGAAAAGACACCTGCAAATACTGAGCCTGATTCACAGCTATCTTTGCTGAAATTTTGCCCCAGCAGAACTTCAGTGCTCTCATTGGAGATAGGCCAAGTTTAGTAATATGAGACCAGTAGCAGCAAACTTAGCCTGTACATTTTCTCTGAGTGTTTTCCAAAGTCTTCTGTTGTGTTTTCAGAGTCTCTGCATTTCTGTTCAAATTCAATTATTCATGTTTGACAGAACCTGCTCTGGTACTACTGTGCTTTTAAAAACTGAAAACTCCTCCAAGGTATAGTACAGAAAAAAAGCCCCAAATCCATGCTATTGTCCTTGAAGGAAACACTGCAAGGCTGCTGATTCTGTTATTTCAAGCAGACTGATAGCTTTTTGTCCTATTGTGTCCGTTCATAGTGGCTGAATATATTCTAAAACATCTCAATTACTTTCTATTTTACAGACATTTTTATTAGATCTATAATCTCATGCCTCATATCCTCAGAGGGTCCTCAGTGCTCTGCCATTGCTAAACAATTACCAGGGGGATGTATTTTCTCCCTGATGGATTATAAGCTTTTCTTCCAGAGGCTAGATTTTATTGCACATTTTATGTCAGGACAGCAGAGGCTCGTTGTTTCTTCTTAATTGTTCCCACTAGAAGTCAAAAGTATAAATACAGAAAGAAGAGTAGTGATAATCCAGGCAAGAGAGAGCGAGCAATTTTTGATGTCCAACATTCTCATAAAAATTCATTTCATGTTCCTGCTGACCTCTTTCTTGTTGATTCATGGCAGATAAACAGAACACATATCTCTTTTTCCCTCTGTCATAATGCATCAGAGAGGCCAGGCTCCTCTCTTAGCCAGCCTCTTTACCACAGAATAACAGGCTACAGGGTGGAAGATAATTTTGCAAACTTTCATATTTTTGCTGTTCTTTCTGCCCATGCCTTTCACTTCATCCTCTTCATATCCTGAAAAACTTCACTCACCATAGATTGTCTTAACTCCACAAAAGATTACCACTGAAAAAGCATGTTAACGCTGTCCCCAGAACATGATATTTCAGATGTCAGTTGTGCTTGCATTTTCCACAGCAAAACTACATCGAAATATATTCCCATCTTTCAGATAAAGGTGCCAAAATCATTAATCAGCTTTCTAATAATATTAAGTCTAAACCTCCATTCTCTTTCCTCCAGTCATCACAGTAGCAATGTCATAGATAAATAAGACTTCCTAGAAGCATTGCACATGACCTGTTTCATTCATATAATGGGCACTTCCAAATAGATATTTTAAGGAATACATATCTTAATGAATTGAAAGGACAGCATGTGAAGGAATCAGGCTAGACTTCTCAGCCACAGTATTTGGGAGATTTCCTACCAGCTGCCTGCTATGAAGTTGCCAAGACTACAGACTGCTGACATACTTTAGGATCAAAGGAGAAGATGGGCAACCCGGAAGACAACAACACTTTGAGAAAGGAAACAGCAAGACAATCACAGTAGACTTTCTTAACATAATTCCAGTGGGTCCTTACTGAAGCATGTAAGAGCATAGCATTAGGTTTTTCATTAAAATACTAATCACTACAATGATTATACTGATTTTGCTGAAAAAATATAGGGTTTATGTCTGCAAAAGTCTCACAATTTGAGGCTTCTGCTGCCAAGTTTTTTCATTTACTCCTCCTTCATTCTGAACACCTTCTTTGTCACGCATTTGACAAACACTTGAAATACCACTACAAAACAAATGCACACAGATTCAAGCCGACACCCTTTTGCATAAATATATTATCTTCAGAAACACCTACATTAATTTGGAGCCAAAGCAATTTTTAAAAATATCCCTCAGAGGAATGATAGGGTGAAATTATATCACTCTCCAGTTGAGGGCCAAAGGCAGTAGCCTCTGTTGAGGGTCACTCATGAATTCTCCCATCCTAAGGAAGTGTCTGTTAGGTTGACGTCTGAACAGTGCTATAACTTTCATAGGCAGGATGTAGGGTCTCTCTCAGCACCACAGAAACTGTCTTTTATCTACTTAGGGTGCGTGAGAGAAGTTGGACCAGGCTCCTCAATAACCACCTATCTTACCAGTAAAACTCTGAGATGCTTCATTCTTGCCAAGCAGCAAATTTGAGAAGGAGATAAATACTCGTGGTTAATATTGGAATATTTCATGTTTCAAATTAATTCTTGGGTTTTTTTCCACCCAATTTCTTGCAAAGGTTACCTACTGCCTCCTTCCCAATTCTGGCAGCTACCTCTGTGTAGGAAAACCCATATCCTGGTAAGAAAGGAGCTCATAACCATAGATTTGAAGTGCTCAAGCCTGATAAGAGATAGCTCTCAGGTTTAGAATGACCACAAACCCCAATGTTGTGGGTCTTCCTATATTGCGTCTTTAAAAGAGTCACACAGTTACAGGTGGCTCCTTTTGCTGTATTTTTCATTTCTGCCTTCTATTTGGATCTACTTGGGTCTTAGGATAGGAATTGAACATTTGTGAAGGGCAAACCATGAGGGCCGACTGAGTTTCCAACCAAACAGCAGAGTGCCTACACAACATAGCTTGTTACGAGTTGTTCTTCTGTGGGGCGACTGCATTGCAGCGTCTGAAGTCTCATTTTCTCCTTTAAATTGAAGATCTCTTTTGATTTGATGTCTCTCTCTTGTAAAACTAGTATTGCAAAAATCTTTGGGACTTGGTTCTGATGTGCCTCTTTGACCACGTGCACAGCTGGCTCTGCATGATTCCGACCCCGAGCTGGGTTCACATGAACGGCCTCTGCTAATTCTGGAGCTGGCAGCCCTAGGGTGTTATCCAGCTGGCATCTGCAGAAATGCTGCTCAGTTACTGCTTGTGCCACTCAATCAGCACAGTGGCTCCATGCTGCAGCAGAGGGATGCTCGAGCTCAGGTCAGCCCGCACCGGGGCTCTCTGCACTCTGCTCCATCCCACAGAGCTCTGCCTGTCCCTCCTTGACACAGCAATGCACGGAGAGGTTTTCAGGCAGTTTAGCTGCGTTTGATTCTCTGTATTTGGTTTTAATACTCTGTGAGTGGCAGAACCGACCTTGTGATGATGGACAATTGTCTGCAGAAAGTGCAGGTTTAGACTGTGTGTATCTATGTTTTCATCTGCTTCAGGGCAGAAATGGTAGGAAAATATTTGCCATGAAATTATGAGGGAAAATGGAGTCAGAAGAGAGGATTTTATAGATCTACTCAGTACATGAGGACCCCAATGGTACCACCAGCCCTGACTGTCCCTGCCCACAATCCTGGGGCTCCCCCCATGCTGCCCACCCCATGTCAGCCCCCCGGGGCCATCAGCCCCTACTCCAGAGATGCCACAGCAGGGCCATTCTGCAGCTTCCTACAACTCTGTCCATCCTGTCCGCATTCCCAGGGCAGTGACCGATGCTGGTGCCCCCCCGCTGCCCCTCTCCCAGCCCAGAGGGTACCCAGGCAGCAGCAGCTCTGCTCCTTTGCCTGAAGCTGTGGGACATGGTGCTAGGAAAAATTACTGGGTTAAAAACTGAGAACGCCAGACATAGGCTGTCAAGAAAAATGAAGATATTCATAAGAAACTAAGCATATGGCTACTAGGTCTGTATTACATTTCATTTCACCTTCACGGAATTACCCCTTCTCCCTGTGAGACAGGCAGGGACTGGGTTAGTGTTACACAGGGGAGCTCACATCTACGCAACTGCCAGAGTATTCTCAGCTGCAATACTCCGACCTGCAACTTCACAGATGAAATGATTATTTTTGCTGTCAGCCCCCTCCTGCTCTATTAAAATTCAATTTTATGGTGTAACTTTCCCTATGGACATGTTTTGTTATTTGTTTCCAAGACATGACAGAAACATTGCATCATATGCTTCTAGCAAATGCTGAAACCTAAGCGAAAGAGCTTATAAATTAGCAGCAGCGTGCTATAGTATAATAAACTCCTTACTTCTTTTGTTACAATATATGACCATTTGTTTTAGAGCCCAGAGATATATACTCATCTATTAAACACCACTCTGTGTGCCAAACCTTTTACTTCCACTGTATTAAAGCATGAGTGTGCCTTTTTTCTTTTTCTTTTTTTTCTCTTTCTTAAGACCACTAAAAGCACCAGCAGTAAATGAAACCCAAGGTGACAAAGGTCCTGCAAGTTCGGAAGTGTTGCTACTTCCTATTACCATCAAGATGTGCAGTTAGAGTGCTGGGAAATCTCTTAAGTGGTGATTCTTTTGGGAACAGGGGATGAAAGAGTCTTAAACTTTGCAGCAATTCAAGGGAAGTCTGTCTCATCAAGCTGCAAGAATCATCGATGCTATTTTGACTGTGTTACCTCAGCATCTGAAGGGAGATAACACAGTCATTGCATTGAAAATGTCTTGGCATCTAGAGACTTTTTTTTTTAGAAAAGAGTCGTGAAAGAGGGTTAAATCATCTGCCTCTTTCTGGAATTATCTACCTTGCCCACGTTTTTTGATGTTTCTGATCAGGCATGGTTTTTGACTCTGATCTGCAAGCTCAGAAAGGCAGACTTGGAATAGCGCATCTGTAGATTTCCATCCTCTCCTAACCCAGATCTTTGCACAGCAGATTAGAGCTGTGTAACAGGGCTGTCAGCTTTAATGTGACAGCTCAGTTCGCCTGCATTTATTCCAAAAACAGTGCCACTGGTTCATTCCCTACAGCTCCAAGGCTTCATTATACCAGCTATGCCCCTCCTATACATTTTGATGTCTTTTATGATTCCCAAGTATACCATCTAAACATGTAACTTTCTGAACTCCAGGCTTGTTTTTTTTATAATCATGCAGCATGATGTTTAACATGGTGTATTGAATATTAGGGATGTTTGAGTTTGCATTTCAGATTAGCCATTTTCATCCAAACTTTATGAATGTTTGATGTATCTTACTTTGTTATTTTAAAGACTGGTTGTGGGGATTATTTCTTCATTTGGTACCTTCAGTATTCAGGCAATCCTTATATGAATCTAATAAAGGAATTTTCCCCCACTGTATCGATGAGTCAGTAGAAGAGGGTGCTGCTATGTATCCTTGCTTAGTCAAGGGCAGAAAACTGCTATCATTCTTTCCCATCAAAACACAGTCGAATTTATATTGGCCCCTATGCTTAGAGTACTTGCCCGTGTGCAACTGTTATTAATTCACCATAAATTCAGCAAAAGCCTAAATAAGATGGTAATTCATGCGACATTTTTCATCACAATTTTGAAAGTTTTTCATAAGTGCTGTTGGCTTACTTTGTCTGTCCTTAATTCCAATAATATAACAAATCTAAAATACCCACATGGCAGGCTTTAAAGACTACAATCAGCCAATAAATTACTCTCTACAAAAAAAAAAAAACAAAAAAAAAAAAACAAAAAACAAATAAAACCAACCATAGAGAATTTAAACATCTCCCATGGAAAGCAAATAGTCACCCCTGAAGTGATCAGGCAGTTGGACTAGATGATTATTGTAGGTCTCTTCCAACTAAGCACTTCTCATCTCCTGCTCTTCTTTAATATCAGAAACTTTCTGGGTTTAATATTTCATTTTCCTTTTTAATACTTTTAATAAAGTTTCCCTCTTTTATATTTTTTCCTGTACTACCCCTTTTTTCTCCTCTTACATGAAGGCAAAATACCTTTCATGCTCAATGAATGAGCAGGTCCATCCCTGGCAATACACCTGCCTTGACAATGGGTTCTACATATTTGCTGCCACGACCATGATGACAACAGTTCTTGAAGAGGATTATAACACAATATTCTACGGCCATGCTATCTATAGAAGTGTCTTATTATTTTATGTTTGGACATCACCTTTGTTACTGAAAATTATTTTAATTCAGCTAGCAAATTCTCATTTGTAAAGGGGAAGAGTGTTAGTCTACCGTGTTCCTCAGAGTTAGATTTAGATCCGAGCAGGGAAAATATTTACTTCATTTGATACAAAGTACCAAAAAGAATTCATTCATTGGCTTTCAACCAAAGATTGTAAATTAAACTCTTAACTGTGATTTTTCTCTTATTTTATTATTCAGCCCACTTCAACCTAAATTCCTGAGGATGCAATACTTCCACTGCTGAGTATTTATTGCTTCATTCTCAATGGTATCTTTTTAAGGTAGTGGAATTACTATTAATTTTGTTTTACTGGTTTGGCATTGGTTTTCATTCTGGCAGTGAGTTTCTACCTCAGCAACTGCCTGTGTTTCAAAAATTCATTCTTTGGATATATTCTGCACCTCCTCCAAAGGCAGCTAGAATAATCAGCCCAATGCAAAAGATGTAAAGAGAGGTCTGAGAGAACAAAGGATAATGATAATGAAAATAGAAAAGGAAAAATGTTCATAAAGTGTAATCCAGTCTTCAGTTTCAAGTCTGTTCATATTCCTTTACAAATATGGAGCATAATCCAGTGTCAGCTGTTGTACAGCACTGCATCACAGTCGTCCTGGGTTTCGCCAAAGAATGAATACAGGCAGATATGCTAGCAGAACAAACTGGTACATGTGCCCTGTTCCTGAAAGTGCCAAGAACAAGCTCTGGGGGAAAACTCACAGGAGAGTAACAGACTCAGGTAAGTTAAAAATTGTTTTAGTGCACCTATTAGATCTACCTGGTCTAAGTAATGAGAACACTAAGTAATAACCACTTTGACTACAATGAAGAAAGAAACAAGAGATGGTCCTTTGACATGAAAGAGAGCAGCAAAGTCATCCATGAGTACAATATGGTATCAAGATCAGATATTTAAAACACAGTGAGTGGGAAACAGAAGTACATCATCTTAAAGGGAAAAAAAAAGTGGGAATAAAAAGTCAAGTTAGATAATCCCACTCATTTTCTGTACTTTTAAATCAATGCAGAATTTGTCAGCACGTGGAATTGCATCAGCAAAGATAATCACCTAGGGAAATAATATGATTGCTTTATGTCTCTCAAGGGCTATACATATTTCATGCTAATAGGATTATTTTGGCAGAAAAGAAATACACAATAAAGTGACAAAATGAAAATGACCAAAAATTAAGAGCAAGAGTGCTATGCTTAGTAGCAGCTTACATTTAGTGCTTACCTCTCTGTGTTCAAATACTAAGTAATGATTCTACTAAAAACTTATTCGAAAGGAACAGAAAGTGACAGAAGGAGTATCTCCAGAAAGTGATCTTGGATTCACAGCCTGATGTGCTTACTGTTTTGAAAGCACAACTATAATTAAGACATTTAGGAATCAACAAATACAATTTATTCTGGAGTTTTTTTTAATAGATGTCTAGCATCTTGCAGTTTGTCCCTCTTTTCTCTATGTGCTTATGTCATCAGCATTATATTCCAATAACTCTATGGGGAGACCTCCCTGAATATAATTTAATACAGGGATTTGGGGTCCAATTATACTGTGGGAAACTACATGTAGAAAAGGCTCCCTTTAGATGAAATGGGTGACAATTTCACCACTGGAAGGGCATTTCCAGCTTCCAGTAGTCAAATGGAAAATTTGTTCCCTTAGGAAAGTGAGGGGGAAATAGTACAAATATATTGTTTTTCTGATGTTTTATATCAAACATTGTCATTAGGCCTCTTTTAAGACTAGCAACCTCCTGGACTATTTCCTAGGGAGCAAGAGGCTATGTAGCAAAAGAGCAGACTTCCTTAGGCAGAGTCATCCTGTTCCATAAAAGCACCTATTTCCAGACTAGTAGACAATATTATGGCTTCCTATCCCATCAGAAAAAGATTGTTCCCAGCAGGTACACTCAGGAGGAGTAGAGAAGAAGGTGACTTTCAGTTTTAGGACCCTTGTTCAGGTCGTGTATCCTGCAGGCTACAGGGAGGATCCAGACACCAGATGATAGTTCAGCTGGGATTTTTCCCAACATTTTTCCCCCTGTTTTAGGAGAATTGCTTCATGGTATCTAAAACTGCCTGGCATGATATGCAGTGCTATTTGGCAAATAGTAAAGGATAGTACAAACATAGCATCTGACTTTCTTCTTTTCACAACAATGTAAATCAAGATGACCACCACTGGAATTCAGAAACACACTGTTATAAACAGGTGTAAGAGCATTGACAGGCTCTCTTTGGGGATGCTCAGGAACAAACGGCCTAACGCAGCCACTGTGACTATTCCTGTGCACTGGCTGTGCAGAGGAGAACCTGACCACGCTTGGTAGTGAGGCAAATCACATCACCCACTGCTCTCTTGTACCGGCAGCACTGGCTGACATGTGGCAGCACATATACATGGTCACACGGTCGAGTGGCTGCTATCCCCAGTCATCCCGGCTGACAGATGCTGCCACCTCTGAGTAAGGACACTTGATCCCCTCATGAATCCTCTCCTGAACTGCCATGGCTTTCAGCCCAGGACGCTGAAGTCTCAGATTAGCTTGGAAGAGAGGGCTGAAGCCTGCAGTGGCTCAGGACTGGACCCACAGCGAGATCTGATGTATCTGCCTTCCAGGACAGCCACCCCCCTCAAGATGGCGAGGCACCCAGTTGGGACCAAAAACAGGTTTAGTCATGCAGCTTTCATTCATATCCACACAACTGTCAAAGCCCTGGAATACTATAACAGAAGCAGTGCCTGCAGTTACAAGAGGAACTGTATTGAATAATTTCACTATCTGATTTCTGTTTTCAATCATGTATATTTAATATTCTCTTAATACACTTGCTTTGACAGCATTTTCAGCTAGATTATATTTTTAAAGGCTAATTCTGTGGAGCTGTCATGCAAACTCACAGGCTTTCAGTCACCCAAACTGATCCAAACCACGAGAAGTGGATGCTTTCCATGTAGGAATGAATGCAGAGAGAAATCATAGACTTGGATAAACCCATGCAGAACGACATGTTTTATACATTCATTTTGGTATGCACGTTTAGATAGGTGGGCATCATTTCCAATACATAAAGCACAAGGCTCAAACAGTAACATGATTAGAAAATGAAGCATAGCTAGAGAATAATAAAGATAATTACCCACAGCCCCTCTGCAAACATACTCAGAGAACAGGACCATGACATGGCTTCTCCAGATATTTTAGCCCTTGATAGTGAAGCTAGTTTTTTGGGTCACTATGCAAGTGAAAACTATGCAAGGGAAAACTTTAGAGGCACCTCAGTATTGTGGCAAATCCATTTCATGGTTTATTAATTAGAATAGGATTACACAAAACTATCTATGAAAAGCGAAGGACATGCACAACTCTTCTAAAGATACACATTCTTGTAGGGTTAGGTAAGGTACTTTTGACCTACTACCTATTTTTATACTAAGACATTCCAATACTTTCACTTTAAGTTTTGACCTGCCAAGATAAAAAACATTTAGCCTTAATTGCAATATTTTATTGCAAAGGTAGACATTGTTTACCCACACTATAATACAAAGCTACTACTAAGAAATGTATGTTAAAAGTCTCTTATTTCACTGTCACATTTCACAGTTTGGTAGAAGATGATAGAAGCTAAAAAAGCTGCACTCATGCCTAGTGCTGAATCGTGTGTACAGATATGTATTCCATAAATATATTTTGTCTCTGCCAAAGGGTTTTTTTCCTTAATAGCTTGTTAAAGAGGATAAAATTCATATTGCAGAATAGAGAATCATAAGACTTTGTGCTACTTACTTCCCAGTTCGGCTGTTTTTTGGCTTACCTGAAAACTAAAGGTATCCAGATCTTATGCCCCTTTCCACAGTGATTAGCATAAAGCAAAAAAAAAGGCAAGAAAATCTATGTGTCTGTGGTACTGGTGAACTGTTTTCCTTTTGTGAGAATATGACCTAAAATAATTTTCTAGTGTGTGTGGTGTTTAACCAATATTATAGACTTGTCCCTATTGCATGCCTAGTTAAGTGGAAATGGATAAAACCTCTTTGGTCAATACGGAGAGCACTTCACACATCAGCTATGGAGCATTCAATGCAATCACACGGAAGAGCATTTCCTGCCATTGATCAGCAATAATTCCTGGCATTTACAAGGCATCTTTAATCAGAGAGATAAAATTGCTCTGCAATGGTAATAAATTCCCAGAGTACCCCTGTGAATGAGATGACAAAGTTTTTGATTTACAAGTGAGCAAAGTAACTCATAGAGAAGTGAAATACTTGTTCAAGGTCAGATAGTAAATTTTTTGGCAGAGTCCAGAAAAACATCTAACCTTACAGCCTTTTAGATTTGTGGGAAATAGGAGTAAACTTTGTTACTGCAGCAGATTCTTGGGTTTGTATCTGCCATTTGCTTACTCTGCACAGACCATAACCTCTCTGTAACGACAATGCAAAACAATGAAGAATCATGTTTCCATGCAACTGTGTTAGATTGCATGTAGATTAGGAAAGGACAGGGAATGCTCAAAGTGGGGAAAACTTCTTAAACTTCTGAGCCACTGCCAGCTTTTGAATGAGGAGCTCTAATGCAGAGGCGCAGTAGCACAATCCCATATTCTAGTTCCACTGTTGGTAAAAGGGACACTCATTCTGAAGAAAGATATAATAGGCTGCACATGAACTATATTCACAGATGAGGCCCTAGTTTAAACAGCAAAAATTCTCTGTACAGATATATCTGGGAACAGAATTGGTTTCAAAATGTGTAGACCTGTGAAGAACAGGCTATAAATACCTAGACAGATGTCAGAGCATGTGTTTACAATCCAGTTCAGAGCTATGGGACAAAGCATAACTTCTTCAGAGTTGCAAGGAAAAAGAATCTACATAGTAAAAATACTATAAAGATTTTTAGTTATTTTATCACCCTTGCTTATATTATAAATAGGAGTGATGAACTGTCGTGATTAATAGGATTCCTATTTCTGGAGTTTGTAGGGGGTTGAAAACCCTCATCCTCATGCAAATCAAATTGCAAATTATATCTAAGCCCTAGTACATTTAATAATATAGACAGTTAAAAAAAGATCCTCTCCTGTATACTCTGTGTCTTGTTTTGCTCTTTTAGCACTTCAGTCCTTATGGTTTCAAATATGTGCTTTGAGACCTGTTTCACGCCCCCGGTTTCTAAATCTTATGTCATTCTTCTTCACAATTTTGAATTTAAATACAGAAAAAAAAGACATTTATGGTTTAACATTTTAATAATGCTGCAGTCAGATTTTATTAGTGATTCTCTGTTACATTTTGCATGAGATAGGAAAGAGTAATGAAGAGAATATCATTGTAGGGTTTTAGGCTTATGAGCTTAATGTATTATGATACAACAAAATGTATTATCTAAAGGTCCCTTTCTCACAAAGGCAAATGAGAGCACCATAGATATAGCAATATAAAGCAGCAGTCAAACCAGCAATAACATTCTGTAATTGCGAAACCATTTTTGATTAAAATGTAATTTATTTAAAAAAAAATTGAAATAAAGCGCTTTAGGATTCCTAATCTTGGCTGCACGCACATTACGCAGCCCGTGAGAACAGAAATGACCAGCTAAACGGAACCAAGCCTATTTTGTAACTTGCCCCCAAATCCGCAGCCATCTGGGCAGCGTGTGTGTGCTGGGATGCGAGGAACCACCGGCCCAGTAGGGCTCAAATGGCTGGAAGGAATTGCTTCCCCAGGAAGCCCTCAGGACTGCTGGGGGGTTTCAGACATTCCTGCAGCTGACAGCAAAAACCTCATTGAAACCTTGCTTTCTTCACGGGCTCTCTTTGCTACCCTAGCAAGCGTGAAGGTAACTGCCAAAGAAAAATGGACAGACATTGTTTAGCCTGGAACCAAATCTACATTAAATGTAGAAGGTGAAGGGCTCTCTTTTCGCTCCCACGCCAACTTGTAATGAACCTTATCAGGCTGTATCTCCGCAAACCTATGCTACACTGAATATTGATTCCGGGAGAACCGGTGCTGGTATCTCCAAAAACACAGGGGGTGCATATCCGCACATGCATGTAGCATATATAAAATCCGGTGTGTGGGTATATATAAATACACACATACAAATAACCCAGTCCCAGCCACACACCGCTGTGTCCCGGCCGCGCGCGGCCCGCCCGGGGCAGCGGCGGC